>JAKUCM010005256.1:0-17934 GCA_023374145.1 Lepidium sativum | reverse complement strand
AGCGGTCTAAGAGTTACGACTCTTGCAAAAAAATAAAAAAGAAGAACATAAAAAGAGGGGTGCAACACAAGGACTTCCCGGGAGGTCACCCATCCTAGTACTACTCTCGCCCAAGCGCGCTTAACTGCGGATTTCTGATGGGATCCGGTGCATTAGTGCTGGTATGATCACACCCGTTAGTGCATGAGGTGCCATCGGATATATCCTTTCTGACGGTTGTCAAGAGTCGCTTTTTAATGTGGGTCCTACTCCGTGGTACGGCCGACGGTGGGTGGGTCAAAGAACGCATATCCGAATACATCGAAACAACTACTAAAAACAGATTTTTGTTATCGAGTTTCGGTGCGGATCACAAAAATAGCCGAAAGAGGCATCAGAACACAAAATCTGAGGTCGAGAACCCGCCAATGTTACTCCGTTGAATTGCCACGTCATGGTTCTCTCACGGGGCTTTCCGAATTGGTGTTGATGGACACGTAGTTCTCTGCGGTCTAAGAGTTACGACTCTTGCAAAAAAATAAAAAAGATGAACATAAAAAGAGGGGTGCAACACGAGGACTTCCCGGGAGGTCACCCATCCTAGTACTACTCTCGCCCAAGCACGTATAACTGCGGAGTTCTGATGGGATCCGGTGCATTAGTGCTGGTATGATCGCACCCGTTAGTGCATGAGGTGCCACCGGATATATCCTTTCCGACGGTCGTCAAGAGTCGCTTTTTAATGTGGGTCCCACTCCGTGGTTCGGCCGACGGTGGGTGGGTCGAAGAACGCATATCCGAATACATCGAAACGACGACCAAAAAACAGTTTTTTGTTATCGAGTTTCGGTGCGGATCACAAAAATAGCCGAAAGAGGCACCAGAACTCAAATGCTGAGGTAGAGAATTTGCCAATGGTACTTCGTTACATTGCCACGTCGTGGTTCTCTCACGGGGCTTTCCGAATTGGTGTTGACGCACACGTAGTTCTCTGCGGTCTAAGAGTTACGACTCTTGCAAAAAAATAAAAAAGAAGAACATAAAAAGAGGGGTGCAACACGAGGACTTCCCGGGAGGTCACCCATCCTAGTACTACTCTCGATAAAAGCACGCTTAACTGCGGAGTTCTGATGGGATCCGGTGCATTAGTGCTGGTATGATCGCACCCGTTAGTGCATGAGGTGCCACCGGATATATATCCTTTCCGACGGTCGTCAAGAGTCGCTTTTTAATGTGGGTCCCACTCCGTGGTTCGGCCGACGGTGGGTGGGTCGAAGAACGCATATCCGAATACATCGAAACGACGACCAAAAAACAGTTTTTTGTTATCGAGTTTCGGTGCGGATCACAAAAATAGCCGAAAGAGGCACCAGAACTCAAAATCTGAGGTCGAGAATTTGCCAATGGTACTTCGTTACATTGCCACGTCGTGGTTCTCTCACGGGGCTTTCCGAATTGGTGTTGACGGACACGTAGTTCTCTGCGGTCTAAGAGTTACGACTCTTGCAAAAAAATAAAAAGGAAGAAAATAAAAAGAGGGGTGCAACACGAGGACTTCCCGGGAGGTCACCCATCCTAGTACTACTCTCGCCCAAGCACGCTTAACTGCGGAGTTCTGATGGGATCCGGTGCATTAGTGCTGGTATGATCGCACCCGTTAGTGCATGAGGTGCCACCGGATATATCCTTTCCGACGGTCGTCAAGAGTCGCTTTTTAATGTGGGTCCCACTCCGTGGTTCGGCCGACGGTGGGTGGGTCGAAGAACGCATATCCGAATACATCGAAACGACGACCAAAAAACAGTTTTTTGTTATCGAGTTTCGGTGCGGATCACAAAAATAGCCGAAAGAGGCACCAGAACTCAAATGCTGAGGTAGAGAATTTGCCAATGGTACTTCGTTACATTGCCACGTCGTGGTTCTCTCACGGGGCTTTCCGAATTGGTTTTGACGCACACGTAGTTCTCTGCGGTCTAAGAGTTACGACTCTTGCAAAAAAATTAAAAAGAAGAACATAAAAAGAGGGGTGCAACACGAGGACTTCCCGGGAGGTCACCCATCCTAGTACTACTCTCGATAAAAGCACACTTAACTGCGGAGTTCTGATGGGATCCGGTGCATTAGTGCTGGTATGATCACACCCGTTAGTGCATGAGGTGCCACCGGATATATATCCTTTCCGACGGTCGTCAAGAGTCGCTTTTTAATGTGGGTCCCACTCCGTGGTTCGGCCGACGGTGGGTGGGTCGAAGAACGCATATCCGAATACATCGAAACGACGACCAAAAAACAGTTTTTTGTTATCGAGTTTCGGTGCGGATCACAAAAATAGCCGAAAGAGGCACCAGAACTCAAATGCTGAGGTAGAGAATTTGCCAATGGTACTTCGTTACATTGCCACGTCGTGGTTCTCTCACGGGGCTTTCCGAATTGGTGTTGACGCACACGTAGTTCTCTGCGGTCTAAGAGTTACGACTCTTGCAAAAAAATAAAAAAGAAGAACATAAAAAGAGGGGTGCAACACGAGGACTTCCCGGGAGGTCACCCATCCTAGTACTACTCTCGATAAAAGCACGCTTAACTGCGGAGTTCTGATGGGATCCGGTGCATTAGTGCTGGTATGATCGCACCCGTTAGTGCATGAGGTGCCACCGGATATATATCCTTTCCGACGGTCGTCAAGAGTCGCTTTTTAATGTGGGTCCCACTCCGTGGTTCGGCCGACGGTGGGTGGGTCGAAGAACGCATATCCGAATACATCGAAACGACGACCAAAAAACAGTTTTTTGTTATCGAGTTTCGGTGCGGATCACAAAAATAGCCGAAAGAGGCACCAGAACTCAAAATCTGAGGTCGAGAATTTGCCAATGGTACTTCGTTACATTGCTACGTCGTGGTTCTCTCACGGGGCTTTCCGAATTGGTGTTGACGGACACGTAGTTCTCTGCGGTCTAAGAGTTACGACTCTTGCAAAAAAATAAAAAGGAAGAAAATAAAAAGAGGGGTGCAACACGAGGACTTCCCGGGAGGTCACCCATCCTAGTACTACTCTCGCCCAAGCACGCTTAACTGCGGAGTTCTGATGGGATCCGGTGCATTAGTGCTGGTATGATCGCACCCGTTAGTGCATGAGGTGCCACCGGATATATCTATCCTTTCCGACGGTCGTCAAGAGTCGCTTTTTAATGTGGGTCCCACTCCGTGGTTCGGCCGACGGTGGGTGGGTCGAAGAACGCATATCCGAATACATCGAAACGACGACCAAAAAACAGTTTTTTGTTATCGAGTTTCGGTGCGGATCACAAAAATAGCCGAAAGAGGCACCAGAACTCAAATGCTGAGGTAGAGAATTTGCCAATGGTACTTCGTTACATTGCCACGTCGTGGTTCTCTCACGGGGCTTTCTGAATTGGTGTTGACGCACTCGTAGTTCTCTGCGGTCTAAGAGTTACGACTCTTGCAAAAAAATTAAAAAGAAGAACATAAAAAGAGGGGTGCAACACGAGGACTTCCCGGGAGGTCACCCATCCTAGTACTACTCTCGATAAAAGCACGCTTAACTGCGGAGTTCTGATGGGATCCGGTGCATTAGTGCTGGTATGATCGCACCCGTTAGTGCATGAGGTGCCACCGGATATATATCCTTTCCGACGGTCGTCAAGAGTCGCTTTTTAATGTGGGTCCCACTCCGTGGTTCGGCCGACGGTGGGTGGGTCGAAGAACGCATATCCGAATACATCGAAACGACGACCAAAAAACAGTTTTTTGTTATCGAGTTTCGGTGCGGATCACAAAAATAGCCGAAAGAGGCACCAGAACTCAAATGCTGAGGTAGAGAATTTGCCAATGGTACTTCGTTACATTGCCACGTCGTGGTTCTCTCACGGGGCTTTCCGAATTGGTGTTGACGCACACGTAGTTCTCTGCGGTCTAAGAGTTACGACTCTTGCAAAAAAATAAAAAAGAAGAACATAAAAAGAGGGGTGCAACACGAGGACTTCCCGGGAGGTCACCCATCCTAGTACTACTCTCGATAAAAGCACGCTTAACTGCGGAGTTCTGATGGGATCCGGTGCATTAGTGCTGGTATGATCGCACCCGTTAGTGCATGAGGTGCCACCGGATATATATCCTTTCCGACGGTCGTCAAGAGTCGCTTTTTAATGTGGGTCCCACTCCGTGGTTCGGCCGACGGTGGGTGGGTCGAAGAACGCATATCCGAATACATCGAAACGACGACCAAAAAACAGTTTTTTGTTATCGAGTTTCGGTGCGGATCACAAAAATAGCCGAAAGAGGCACCAGAACTCAAAATCTGAGGTCGAGAATTTGCCAATGGTACTTCGTTACATTGCCACGTCGTGGTTCTCTCACGGGGCTTTCCGAATTGGTGTTGACGGACACGTAGTTCTCTGCGGTCTAAGAGTTACGACTCTTGCAAAAAAATAAAAAAGATGAACATTAAAAGAGGGGTGCAACACGAGGACTTCCCGGGAGGTCACCCATCCTAGTACTACTCTCGCCCAAGCGCGCTTAACTGCGGATTTCTGATGGGATCTGGTGCATTAGTGCTAGTATGATCACACCCGTTAGTGCATGAGGTGCCATCGGATATATCCTTTCTGACGGTCGTCAAGAGTCGCTTTTTAATGTGGGTCCCACTCCGTGGTACGGCCGACGGTGGGTGGGTCAAAGAACGCATATCCGAATACATCGAAACAACTACTAAAAACAGATTTTTGTTATCGAGTTTCGGTGCGGATCACAAAAATAGCTGAAAGAGGCATCAGAACTCAAAATCTGAGGTCGAGAACCCGCCAATGTTACCCCGTTGAATTGCCACGTCATGGTTCTCTCACGGGGCTTTCCGAATTGGTGTTGATGGAGACGTAGTTCTCTGCGGTCTAAGAGTTACGACTCTTGCAAAAAAATAAAAAAGATGAACATAAAAAGAGGGGTGCAACACGAGGACTTCCCGGGAGGTCACCCATCCTAGTACTACTCTCTCCCAAGCGCGCTTAACTGTGGATTTCTGATGGGATCCGGTGCATTAGTGCTGGTATGATCACACCCGTTAGTGCATGAGGTGCCATCGGATATATCCTTTCTGACGGTCGTCAAGAGTCGCTTTTTAATATGGGTCCCACTCCGTGGTACGGCCGACGGTGGGTGGGTCAAAGAACGCATATCCGAATACATCGAAACAACTACTAAAAACAGATTTTTGTTATCGAGTTTCGGTGCGGATCACAAAAATAGCCGAAAGAGGCACCAGAACTCAAACTCTGAGGTCGAGAATTAGCCAGTTGTACTCCGTTACATTGCCACGTCGTGGTTCTCTCACGGGGCTTTCCGAATTGGTGTTGACGCACACGTAGTTCTAGCGGTCTAAGAGTTACGACTCTTGCAAAAAAATAAAAAAGAAGAACATAAAAAGAGGGGTGCAACACGTGGACTTCCCGGGAGGTTACCCAACCTAGTACTACTCTCGCCCAAGCGCGCTTAACTGTGGATTTCTGATGGGATCCGGTGCATTAGTGCTGGTATGATCACACCCGTTAGTGCATGAGGTGCCATCGGATATATCCTTTCTGACGGTCGTCAAGAGTCGCTTTTTAATGTGGGTCCCACTCCGTGGTACGGCCGACGGTGGGTGGGTCAAAGAACGCATATCCGAATACATCGAAACAACTACTAAAAACAGATTTTTGTTATCGAGTTTCGGTGCGGATCACAAAAATAGCTGAAAGAGGCATCAGAACTCAAAATCTGAGGTCGAGAACCCGCCAATGTTACCCCCGTTGAATTGCCACGTCATGGTTCTCTCACGGGGCTTTCCGAATTGGTGTTGATGGAGACGTAGTTCTCTGCGGTCTAAGAGTTACGACTCTTGCAAAAAAATAAAAAAGATGAACATAAAAAGAGGGGTGCAACACGAGGACTTCCCGGGAGGTCACCCATCCTAGTACTACTCTCTCCCAAGCGCGCTTAACTGTGGATTTCTGATGGGATCCGGTGCATTAGTGCTGGTATGATCACACCCGTTAGTGCATGAGGTGCCATCGGATATATCCTTTCTGACGGTCGTCAAGAGTCGCTTTTTAATATGGGTCCCACTCCGTGGTACGGCCGACGGTGGGTGGGTCAAAGAACGCATATCCGAATACATCGAAACAACTACTAAAAACAGATTTTTGTTATCGAGTTTCGGTGCGGATCACAAAAATAGCCGAAAGAGGCACCAGAACTCAAACTCTGAGGTCGAGAATTAGCCAGTTGTACTCCGTTACATTGCCACGTCGTGGTTCTCTCACGGGGCTTTCCGAATTGGTGTTGACGCACACGTAGTTCTAGCGGTCTAAGAGTTACGACTCTTGCAAAAAAATAAAAAAGAAGAACATAAAAAGAGGGGTGCAACACGTGGACTTCCCGGGAGGTTACCCAACCTAGTACTACTCTCGCCCAAGCGCGCTTAACTGTGGATTTCTGATGGGATCCGGTGCATTAGTGCTGGTATGATCACACCCGTTAGTGCATGAGGTGCCATCGGATATATCCTTTCTGACGGTCGTCAAGAGTTGCTTTTTAATGTGGGTCCCACTCCGTGGTACGGCCGACGGTGGGTGGGTCAAAGAACGCATATCCGAATACATCGAAACAACTACTAAAAACAGATTTTTGTTATCGAGTTTCGGTGCGGATCACAAAAATAGCCGAAAGAGGCACCAGAACTCAAAATCTGAGGTCGAGAATTAGCTAGTGGTACTCCGTTACATTGCCACGTCGTGGTTCTCTCACGGGGCTTTCCGAATTGGTGTTGACGCACACGTAGTTCTAGCGGTCTAAGAGTTACGACTCTTGCAAAAAAATAAAAAAGAAGAACATAAAAAGAGGGGTGCAACACAAGGACTTCCCGGGAGGTCACCCATCCTAGTACTACTCTCGCCCAAGCGCGCTTAACTGCGGATTTCTGATGGGATCCGGTGCATTAGTGCTGGTATGATCACACCCGTTAGTGCATGAGGTGCCATCGGATATATCCTTTCTGACGGTCGTCAAGAGTCGCTTTTTAATGTGGGTCCCACTCCGTGGTACGGCCGACGGTGGGCGGGTCGAAGAACGCATATCCAAGTACATCGAAACAACTACTAAAAACAGATTTTTGTTATCGAGTTTCGGTGCGGATCACAAAAATAGCCGAAAGAGGCACCAGAACTCAAAATCTGAGGTCGATAATTAGCCAGTGGTACTCCGTTACCTTGCCACGTCGTGGTTCTCTCACGGGGCTTTCCGAATTGGTGTTGACGCACACGTAGTTCTATGCGGTCTAAGAGTTACGACTCTTGCAAAAAAATAAAAAAGAAGAACATAAAAAGAGGGGTGCAACACAAGGACTTCCAGGGAGGTCACCCATCCTAGTACTACTCTCGCCCAAGCGCGCTTAACTGCGGATTTCTGATGGGATCCGGTGCATTAGTGCTGGTATGATCACACCCGTTAGTGCATGAGGTGCCATCGGATATATCCTTTCTGACGGTTGTCAAGAGTCGCTTTTTAATGTGGGTCCTACTCCGTGGTACGGCCGACGATGGGTGGGTCAAAGAACGCATATCCGAATACATCGAAACAACTACTAAAAACAGATTTTTGTTATCGAGTTTCGGTGCGGATCACAAAAATAGCCGAAAGAGGCATCAGAACACAAAATCTGAGGTCGAGAACCCGCCAATGTTACTCCGTTGAATTGCCACGTCATGGTTCTCTCACGGGGCTTTCCGAATTGGTGTTGATGGACACGTAGTTCTCTGCGGTCTAAGAGTTACGACTCTTGCAAAAAAATAAAAAAGAAGAACATAAAAAGAGGGGTGCAACACGAGGACTTCCCGGGAGGTCACCCATCCTAGTACTACTCTCGCCCAAGCACGCTTAACTGCGGAGTTCTGATGGGATCCGGTGCATTAGTGCTGGTATGATCGCACCCGTTAGTGCATGAGGTGCCACCGGATATATCCTTTCCGACGGTCGTCAAGAGTCGCTTTTTAATGTGGGGTCCCACTCCGTGGTTCGGCCGACGGTGGGTGGGTCGAAGAACGCATATCCGAATACATCGAAACGACGACCAAAAAACAGTTTTTTGTTATCGAGTTTCGGTGCGGATCACAAAAATAGCCGAAAGAGGCACCAGAACTCAAATGCTGAGGTAGAGAATTTGCCAATGGTACTTCGTTACATTGCCACGTCGTGGTTCTCTCACGGGGCTTTCCGAATTGGTGTTGACGCACACGTAGTTCTCTGCGGTCTAAGAGTTACGACTCTTGCAAAAAAATTAAAAAGAAGAACATAAAAAGAGGGGTGCAACACGAGGACTTCCCGGGAGGTCACCCATCCTAGTACTACTCTCGATAAAAGCACGCTTAACTGCGGAGTTCTGATGGGATCCGGTGCATTAGTGCTGGTATGATCGCACCCGTTAGTGCATGAGGTGCCACCGGATATATATCCTTTCCGACGGTCGTCAAGAGTCGCTTTTTAATGTGGGTCCCACTCCGTGGTTCGGCCGACGGTGGGTGGGTCGAAGAACGCATATCCGAATACATCGAAACGACGACCAAAAAACAGTTTTTTGTTATCGAGTTTCGGTGCGGATCACAAAAATAGCCGAAAGAGGCACCAGAACTCAAAATCTGAGGTCGAGAATTTGCCAATGGTACTTCGTTACATTGCCACGTCGTGGTTCTCTCACGGGGCTTTCCGAATTGGTGTTGACGGACACGTAGTTCTCTGCGGTCTAAGAGTTACGACTCTTGCAAAAAAATAAAAAGGAAGAAAATAAAAAGAGGGGTGCAACACGAGGACTTCCCGGGAGGTCACCCATCCTAGTACTACTCTCGCCCAAGCACGCTTAACTGCGGAGTTCTGATGGGATCCGGTGCATTAGTGCTGGTATGATCGCACCCGTTAGTGCATGAGGTGCCACCGGATATATCCTTTCCGACGGTCGTCAAGAGTCGCTTTTTAATGTGGGTCCCACTCCGTGGTTCGGCCGACGGTGGGTGGGTCGAAGAACGCATATCCGAATACATCGAAACGACGACCAAAAAACAGTTTTTTGTTATCGAGTTTCGGTGCGGATCACAAAAATAGCCGAAAGAGGCACCAGAACTCAAATGCTGAGGTAGAGAATTTGCCAATGGTACTTCGTTACATTGCCACGTCGTGGTTCTCTCACGGGCTTTCCGAATTGGTGTTGACGCACACGTAGTTCTCTGCGGTCTAAGAGTTACGACTCTTGCAAAAAAATTAAAAAGAAGAACATAAAAAGAGGGGTGCAACACGAGGACTTCCCGGGAGGTCACCCATCCTAGTACTACTCTCGATAAAAGCACGCTTAACTGCGGAGTTCTGATGGGATCCGGTGCATTAGTGCTGGTATGATCGCACCCGTTAGTGCATGAGGTGCCACCGGATATATCCTTTCCGACGGTCGTCAAGAGTCGCTTTTTAATGTGGGTCCCACTCCGTGGTTCGGCCGACGGTGGGTGGGTCGAAGAACGCATATCCGAATACATCGAAACGACGACTAAAAAACAGTTTTTTGTTATCGAGTTTCGGTGCGGATCACAAAAATAGCCGAAAGAGGCACCAGAACTCAAAATCTGAGGTCGAGAATTTGCCAATGGTACTTCGTTACATTGCCACGTCGTGGTTCTCTCACGGGGCTTTCCGAATTGGTGTTGACGGACACGTAGTTCTCTGCGGTCTAAGAGTTACGACTCTTGCAAAAAAATAAAAAAGATGAACATAAAAAGAGGGGTGCAACACGAGGACTTCCCGGGAGGTCACCCATCCTAGTACTACTCTCGCCCAAGCGCGCTTAACTGCGGATTTCTGATGGGATCCGGTGCATTAGTGCTAGTATGATCACACCGTTAGTGCATGAGGTGCCATCGGATATATCCTTTCTGACGGTCGTCAAGAGTCGCTTTTTAATGTGGGTCCCACTCCGTGGTACGGCCGACGGTGGGTGGGTCAAAGAACGCATATCCGAATACATCGAAACAACTACTAAAAACAGATTTTTGTTATCGAGTTTCGGTGCGGATCACAAAAATAGCTGAAAGAGGCATCAGAACTCAAAATCTGAGGTCGAGAACCCGCCAATGTTACCCCGTTGAATTGCCACGTCATGGTTCTCTCACGGGGCTTTCCGAATTGGTGTTGATGGAGACGTAGTTCTCTGCGGTCTAAGAGTTACGACTCTTGCAAAAAAATAAAAAAGATGAACATAAAAAGAGGGGTGCAACACGAGGACTTCCCGGGAGGTCACCCATCCTAGTACTACTCTCTCCCAAGCGCGCTTAACTGTGGATTTCTGATGGGATCCGGTGCATTAGTGCTGGTATGATCACACCCGTTAGTGCATGAGGTGCCATCGGATATATCCTTTCTGACGGTCGTCAAGAGTCGCTTTTTAATATGGGTCCCACTCCGTGGTACGGCCGACGGTGGGTGGGTCAAAGAACGCATATCCGAATACATCGAAACAACTACTAAAAACAGATTTTTGTTATCGAGTTTCGGTGCGGATCACAAAAATAGCCGAAAGAGGCACCAGAACTCAAACTCTGAGGTCGAGAATTAGCCAGTTGTACTCCGTTACATTGCCACGTCGTGGTTCTCTCACGGGGCTTTCCGAATTGGTGTTGACGCACACGTAGTTCTAGCAGTCTAAGAGTTACGACTCTTGCAAAAAAATAAAAAAGAAGAACATAAAAAGAGGGGTGCAACACGAGGACTTCCCGGGAGGTTACCCAACCTAGTACTACTCTCGCCCAAGCGCGCTTAACTGTGGATTTCTGATGGGATCCGGTGCATTAGTGCTGGTATGATCACACCCGTTAGTGCATGAGGTGCCATCGGATATATCCTTTCTGACGGTCGTCAAGAGTTGCTTTTTAATGTGGGTCCCACTCCGTGGTACGGCCGACGGTGGGTGGGTCAAAGAACGCATATCCGAATACATCGAAACAACTACTAAAAACAGATTTTTGTTATCGAGTTTCGGTGCGGATCACAAAAATAGCCGAAAGAGGCACCAGAACTCAAAATCTGAGGTCGAGAATTAGCTAGTGGTACTCCGTTACATTGCCACGTCGTGGTTCTCTCACGGGGCTTTCCGAATTGGTGTTGACGGACACGTAGTTCTCTGCGGTCTAAGAGTTACGACTCTTGCAAAAAAATAAAAAAGATGAACATAAAAAGAGGGGTGCAACACGAGGACTTCCCGGGAGGTCACCCATCCTAGTACTACTCTCGCCCAAGCGCGCTTAACTGCGGATTTCTGATGGGATCCGGTGCATTAGTGCTAGTATGATCACACCCGTTAGTGCATGAGGTGCCATCGGATATATCCTTTCTGACGGTCGTCAAGAGTCGCTTTTTAATGTGGGTCCCACTCCGTGGTACGGCCGACGGTGGGTGGGTCAAAGAACGCATATCCGAATACATCGAAACAACTACTAAAAACAGATTTTTGTTATCGAGTTTCGGTGCGGATCACAAAAATAGCTGAAAGAGGCATCAGAACTCAAAATCTGAGGTCGAGAACCCGCCAATGTTACCCCGTTGAATTGCCACGTCATGGTTCTCTCACGGGGCTTTCCGAATTGGTGTTGATGGAGACGTAGTTCTCTGCGGTCTAAGAGTTACGACTCTTGCAAAAAAATAAAAAAGATGAACATAAAAAGAGGGGTGCAACACGAGGACTTCCCGGGAGGTCACCCATCCTAGTACTACTCTCTCCCAAGCGCGCTTAACTGTGGATTTCTGATGGGATCCGGTGCATTAGTGCTGGTATGATCACACCCGTTAGTGCATGAGGTGCCATCGGATATATCCTTTCTGACGGTCGTCAAGAGTCGCTTTTTAATATGGGTCCCACTCCGTGGTACGGCCGACGGTGGGTGGGTCAAAGAACGCATATCCGAATACATCGAAACAACTACTAAAAACAGATTTTTGTTATCGAGTTTCGGTGCGGATCACAAAAATAGCCGAAAGAGGCACCAGAACTCAAACTCTGAGGTCGAGAATTAGCCAGTTGTACTCCGTTACATTGCCACGTCGTGGTTCTCTCACGGGGCTTTCCGAATTGGTGTTGACGCACACGTAGTTCTAGCGGTCTAAGAGTTACGACTCTTGCAAAAAAATAAAAAAGAAGAACATAAAAAGAGGGGTGCAACACGAGGACTTCCCGGGAGGTTACCCAACCTAGTACTACTCTCGCCCAAGCGCGCTTAACTGTGGATTTCTGATGGGATCCGGTGCATTAGTGCTGGTATGATCACACCCGTTAGTGCATGAGGTGCCATCGGATATATCCTTTCTGACGGTCGTCAAGAGTTGCTTTTTAATGTGGGTCCCACTCCGTGGTACGGCCGACGGTGGGTGGGTCAAAGAACGCATATCCGAATACATCGAAACAACTACTAAAAACAGATTTTTGTTATCGAGTTTCGGTGCGGATCACAAAAATAGCCGAAAGAGGCACCAGAACTCAAAATCTGAGGTCGAGAATTAGCTAGTGGTACTCCGTTACATTGCCACGTCGTGGTTCTCTCACGGGGCTTTCCGAATTGGTGTTGACGCACACGTAGTTCTAGCGGTCTAAGAGTTACGACTCTTGCAAAAAAATAAAAAAGAAGAACATAAAAAGAGGGGTGCAACACAAGGACTTCCCGGGAGGTCACCCATCCTAATACTACTCTCGCCCAAGCGCGCTTAACTGCGGATTTCTGATGGGATCCGGTGCATTAGTGCTGGTATGATCACACCCGTTAGTGCATGAGGTGCCATCGGATATATCCTTTCTGACGGTCGTCAAGAGTCGCTTTTTAATGTGGGTCCCACTCCGTGGTACGGCCGACGGTGGGCGGGTCGAAGAACGCATATCCAAGTACATCGAAACAACTACTAAAAACAGATTTTTGTTATCGAGTTTCGGTGCGGATCACAAAAATAGCCGAAAGAGGCACCAGAACTCAAAATCTGAGGTCGATAATTAGCTAGTGGTACTCCGTTACCTTGCCACGTCGTGGTTCTCTCACGGGGCTTTCCGAATTGGTGTTGACGCACACGTAGTTCTATGCGGTCTAAGAGTTACGACTCTTGCAAAAAAATAAAAAAGAAGAACATAAAAAGAGGGGTGCAACACAAGGACTTCCAGGGAGGTCACCCATCCTAGTACTACTCTCGCCCAAGCGCGCTTAACTGCGGATTTCTGATGGGATCCGGTGCATTAGTGCTGGTATGATCACACCCGTTAGTGCATGAGGTGCCATCGGATATATACTTTCTGACGGTTGTCAAGAGTCGCTTTTTAATGTGGGTCCTACTCCGTGGTACGGCCGACGGTGGGTGGGTCAAAGAACGCATATCCGAATACATCGAAACAACTACTAAAAACAGATTTTTGTTATCGAGTTTCGGTGCGGATCACAAAAATAGCCGAAAGAGGCACCAGAACTCAAACTCTGAGGTCGAGAATTAGCCAGTTGTACTCCGTTACATTGCCACGTCGTGGTTCTCTCACGGGGCTTTCCGAATTGGTGTTGACGCACACGTAGTTCTAGCGGTCTAAGAGTTACGACTCTTGCAAAAAAATAAAAAAGAAGAACATAAAAAGAGGGGTGCAACACGAGGACTTCCCGGGAGGTCACCCATCCTAGTACTACTCTCGCCCAAGCACGCTTAACTGCGGAGTTCTGATGGGATCCGGTGCATTAGTGCTGGTATGATCGCACCCGTTAGTGCATGAGGTGCCACCGGATATATCCTTTCCGACGGTCGTCAAGAGTCGCTTTTTAATGTGGGTCCCACTCCGTGGTTCGGCCGACGGTGGGTGGGTCGAAGAACGCATATCCGAATACATCGAAACGACGACCAAAAAACAGTTTTTTGTTATCGAGTTTCGGTGCGGATCACAAAAATAGCCGAAAGAGGCACCAGAACTCAAATGCTGAGGTAGAGAATTTGCCAATGGTACTTCGTTACATTGCCACGTCGTGGTTCTCTCACGGGGCTTTCCGAATTGGTGTTGACGCACACGTAGTTCTCTGCGGTCTAAGAGTTACGACTCTTGCAAAAAAATAAAAAAGAAGAACATAAAAAGAGGGGTGCAACACGAGGACTTCCCGGGAGGTCACCCATCCTAGTACTACTCTCGATAAAAGCACGCTTAACTGCGGAGTTCTGATGGGATCCGGTGCATTAGTGCTGGTATGATCGCACCCGTTAGTGCATGAGGTGCCACCGGATATATATCCTTTCCGACGGTCGTCAAGAGTCGCTTTTTAATGTGGGTCCCACTCCGTGGTTCGGCCGACGGTGGGTGGGTCGAAGAACGCATATCCGAATACATCGAAACGACGACCAAAAAACAGTTTTTTGTTATCGAGTTTCGGTGCGGATCACAAAAATAGCCGAAAGAGGCACCAGAACTCAAAATCTGAGGTCGAGAATTTGCCAATGGTACTTCGTTACATTGCCACGTCGTGGTTCTCTCACGGGGCTTTCCGAATTGGTGTTGACGGACACGTAGTTCTCTGCGGTCTAAGAGTTACGACTCTTGCAAAAAAATAAAAAGGAAGAAAATAAAAAGAGGGGTGCAACACGAGGACTTCCCGGGAGGTCACCCATCCTAGTACTACTCTCGCCCAAGCACGCTTAACTGCGGAGTTCTGATGGGATCCGGTTCATTAGTGCTGGTATGATCGCACCCGTTAGTGCATGAGGTGCCACCGGATATATCCTTTCCGACGGTCGTCAAGAGTCGCTTTTTAATGTGGGTCCCACTCCGTGGTTCGGCCGACGGTGGGTGGGTCGAAGAACGCATATCCGAATACATCGAAACGACGACCAAAAAACAGTTTTTTGTTATCGAGTTTCGGTGCGGATCACAAAAATAGCCGAAAGAGGCACCAGAACTCAAATGCTGAGGTAGAGAATTTGCCAATGGTACTTCGTTACATTGCCACGTCGTGGTTCTCTCACGGGGCTTTCCGAATTGGTGTTGACGCACACGTAGTTCTCTGCGGTCTAAGAGTTACGACTCTTGCAAAAAAATTAAAAAGAAGAACATAAAAAGAGGGGTGCAACACGAGGACTTCCCGGGAGGTCACCCATCCTAGTACTACTCTCGATAAAAGCACGCTTAACTGCGGAGTTCTGATGGGATCCGGTGCATTAGTGCTGGTATGATCGCACCCGTTAGTGCATGAGGTGCCACCGGATATATCCTTTCCGACGGTCGTCAAGAGTCGCTTTTTAATGTGGGTCCCACTCCGTGGTTCGGCCGACGGTGGGTGGGTCGAAGAACGCATATCCGAATATATCGAAACGACGACTAAAAAACAGTTTTTTGTTATCGAGTTTCGGTGCAGATCACAAAAATAGCCGAAAGAGGCACCAGAACTCAAAATCTGAGGTCGAGAATTTGCCAATGGTACTTCGTTACATTGCCACGTCGTGGTTCTCTCACGGGGCTTTCCGAATTGGTGTTGACGGACACGTAGTTCTCTGCGGTCTAAGAGTTACGACTCTTGCAAAAAAATAAAAAAGATGAACATAAAAAGAGGGGTGCAACACGAGGACTTCCCGGGAGGTCACCCATCCTAGTACTACTCTCGCCCAAGCGCGCTTAACTGCGGATTTCTGATGGGATCCGGTGCATTAGTGCTAGTATGATCACACCCGTTAGTGCATGAGGTGCCATCGGATATATCCTTTCTGACGGTCGTCAAGAGTCGCTTTTTAATGTGGGTCCCACTCCGTGGTACGGCCGACGGTGGGTGGGTCAAAGAACGCATATCCGAATACATCGAAACGACGACCAAAAAACAGTTTTTTGTTATCGAGTTTCGGTGCGGATCACAAAAATAGCCGAAAGAGGCACCAGAACTCAAATGCTGAGGTAGAGAATTTGCCAATGGTACTTCGTTACATTGCCACGTCGTGGTTCTCTCACGGGGCTTTCCGAATTGGTGTTGACGCACACGTAGTTCTCTGCGGTCTAAGAGTTACGACTCTTGCAAAAAAATAAAAAAGAAGAACATAAAAAGAAGGGTGCAACACGAGGACTTCCCGGGAGGTCACCCATCCTAGTACTACTCTCGATAAAAGCACGCTTAACTGCGGAGTTCTGATGGGATCCGGTGCATTAGTGCTGGTATGATCGCACCCGTTAGTGCATGAGGTGCCACCGGATATATCCTTTCCGACGGTCATCAAGAGTCGCTTTTTAATGTGGGTCCCACTCCGTGGTTCGGCCGACGGTGGGTGGGTCGAAGAACGCATATCCGAATACATCGAAACGACGACTAAAAAACAGTTTTTTGTTATCGAGTTTCAGTGCGGATCACAAAAATAGCCGAAAGAGGCACCAGAACTCAAAATCTGAGGTCGAGAATTTGCCAATGGTACTTCGTTACATTGCCACGTCGTGGTTCTCTCACGGGGCTTTCCGAATTGGTGTTGACGCACACGTAGTTCTCTGCGGTCTAAGAGTTACGACTCTTGCAAAAAAATAAAAAGGAAGAAAATAAAAAGAGGGGTGCAACACGAGGACTTCCCGGGAGGTCACCCATCCTAGTACTACTCTCGCCCAAGCACGCTTAACTGCGGAGTTCTGATGGGATCCGGTGCATTAGTGCTGGTATGATCGCACCCGTTAGTGCATGAGGTGCCACCGGATATATATCCTTTCCGACGGTCGTCAAGAGTCTCTTTTTAATGTGGGTCCCACTCCGTGGTTCGGCCGACGGTGGGTGGGTCGAAGAACGCATATCCGAATACATCGAAACGACGACCAAAAAACAGTTTTTTGTTATCGAGTTTCGGTGCGGATCACAAAAATAGCCGAAAGAGGCACCAGAACTTAACGGTGCGGATCACAAAAAATAGCCGAAAGAGGCACCAGAACTTAAATGCTGAGGTAGAGAATTTGCCAATGGTACTTCGTTACATTGCCACGCCGTGGTTCTCTCACGGGGCTTTCCGAATTGGTGTTGACGCACACGTAGTTCTCTGCGGTCTAAGAGTTACGACTCTTGCAAAAAAATAAAAAAGAAGAACATAAAAAGAGGGGTGCAACACGAGGACTTCCGGGAGGTCACCCATCCTAGTACTACTCTCGATAAAAGCACGCTTAACTGCGGAGTTCTGATGGGATCCGGTGCATAGTGCTGGTATGATCGCACCCCGTTAGTGCATGAGGTGCCACCGGATATATATCCTTTCCGACGGTCGTCAAGAGTCGCTTTTTAATGTGGGTCCCCACTTCCGTGGTTCGGCCGACGGTGGGTGGGTCGAAGAACGCATATCCGAATACATCGAAACGACGACTAAAAAACAGTTTTTTTGTTATCGAGTTTCGGTGCGGATCACAAAAATAGGCGAAAAGAGGCACCAGAACTCAAAATCTGAGGTCGAGAATTTGCCAATGGTACTTCGTTACATTGCCACGTCGTGGTTCTCTCACGGGGCTTTCCGAATTGGTGTTGACGGACACGTAGTTCTCTGCGGTCTAAGAGTTACGACTCTTGCAAAAAAATAAAAAAGAAGAACATAAAAAGAGGGGTGCAACACAAGGACTTGCAGGGAGGTCACCCATCCTAGTACTACTCTCGCCCATAGCGCGCTTAACTGCGGATTTCTGATGGGATCCGGTGCATTAGTGCTGGTATGATCACACCCGTTAGTGCATGAGGTGCCACCGGATATATCCTTTCCGACGGTCGTCAAGAGTCGCTTTTTAATGTGGGTCCCACTCCGTGGTTCGGGCCGACGGTGGGTGGGTCGAAGGAACGCATATCCGAATACATCGAAACGACGACCAAAAAACAGTTTTTTGTTATCGAGTTTCGGTGCGGATCACAAAAAATAGCCGAAAGAGGCATC
>JAKUCM010005255.1:0-59847 GCA_023374145.1 Lepidium sativum | reverse complement strand
GAGAGAGAGAAAACTAATATCTAATAGTTTGATTTTCCCATAACATAGTTGCAATATTATCTCTTATTTTCTGACATATGTTCTCCATCATTTATTTCTACTAATCTAGTATCTTCAAAATTTGATTTGTAATTCATGTTGATAGGTCATGTCTCTGTCATTATCTCAGTGAAATCTGTATCTGGAGGTTTGAAATTCTAATAAAATTATGTAATCCCATTGTAGCCATTATCAATATTTTTTATGCGTATATTGTATCTTGAAAAATCATAGAGAATCCTCCATTTCTTCTTCCAAACTCCAAAAGATCTTTCGATAACTGAACGTAAAGACGCCATGACATTGTTTAAACAATTTTTGTTTATTTCTTGGAGGAGGACCGGAGTTGAATTATGACATATGATATCTTACAACTCTGTTTTTTGATGATCTGTATGGAGCCAAAAATCCTTGCTTGTTTGGATATCCAGAATCAGCTACATAATATTTCTCTGCTGGTGGTAACAGGAATTCGGAATCACTTTGTTGTGCCATTGCGAGAACAACCGTGTCATGACATGATCCTGGTGCTCCATTCCACATATATGTAAATAACGTGTCCAAATCACATATTGCCATGATGTTGAAGGATGTTACATCATGTCGATTCCAATACATTCCTTGTAATTCTGGTTTAAACTTTAACACAAACATGAACTCCATCAATAGCTCCAACGAATCCACTAAAAATAAGGCCAAAATCGTCGATCCATTTGAAATCGTTCAGGAATTTGGTGTAATTCTTGTCGCGTTGGAGTCTTTATATAATCGTATGCAAGTCTTTCAATCGCTGTCAAAACTTCAATAAACTTCCTATTCACTCTCTTGATTTCGGCCAAATCTTAAGCCAACATCTCTTTGTACTTCATTGTGCCCACAAATTTGAAGAAATATAGCCACACTTTCTTCAATACCCATATTTGATGTTTGTTGTATATCATAATTTGAAATCCAGGTGTCCAACCTATCGGTGGACTAAAGGATAAAGGACTACCAAATGAAGGACTACCAAATGAAGGACTACCAAACGAAGGACTCGAGCCTAATAGATTTTCCCCATCTTCACTGTTTCTCTTTATACTAGTCAAAGCTTCTAGACATTCTATTTTACCCTCATTTGAGCATTTTTCTATGTCAATGAAATATCTACGCAAACACACTTGTTCTTTAAGGCAGTTAATGCATGCCCAATAAAATCTTGTATGCTTTGGAAGGTTTAGATTATTGGATATTGCTTCTGGCTTTTTGAATTCATCGTAATCATCTTGTTCAAAACAACATGGGTGAAGTTGTTGTTGTTAAAACACTCTATATCCTGTGATGGTGTCTTGTATTTGTGCTCTGAAATGATTATCTACTACTATTTCGACGTCCACCACTTCCAATAGAGCCTCAAGTGATACTGCTAGATCTATGTGAATTTTCCCCACGTCTACCACTTGATTGTAAGTTAATTCTCTCGCGTTGTTGTCCTTTACGAGAAGGAAGTGTATCGTCATCAATTGTTACACAATACACGTCTTCATCTTCTTGCGTTTCCACCACTATCGGTGTCTGAAACGTCATATCCTTCTACATCAACTTCACGTCGGTTGCTCAACTCTTCTCGTCTCTGGCGTACAGAATAACGAGCTTGTGACTGAACATCCTGTTATACAAGACATTTTTCCATAATATTCCATAATAGGGGGGTTTACGTTTCAAACTCTTTGTTAATCTGCATCCCTATGAATCATAATCATCACATTAGTTACTATATAAAATTTGATAATTATGTTAACAAATCGAATTACTATGTGTACTTACAGTCTCACGTTCCTTCCACCATGCGTCATATGCAGTTATCATTGATGTTGTTGGATTCCACTGAGATATCAGTAGAATTCATTAGAGTTTTCCACGTTTTGTAACTTTTCTTAAATTCATCGTATATTTTTGAAGAAAGCATAATTTATATTTAGGTTAAATGCTCGGTTGAACTTATCAACCATATACTCTCTACCAACAATAGTAGGATTCTTTAGTGTGTAATCACTCATAGCAAGTGCTTCATCGAATAATTCAATCAATGTTTTTACTTGCTGGTAAGTCCATTTATATTTGTCATTGGTCTACAATTTTCCATAAATATAATGTTACTTATTATATTAAAGATGTTAAAAACATAACCATAATTGTCAAGTTATTTACTTGTATGGTTGTTTCTGTTGGAGGAGCTGAAACCTCTGTAGGATAAGTTGAACTTGGTCTCCTTGAATTGTTTGTATTTCTTTGTCGGTTCGATGACATATGTACAATTTCATAAAAATTATTAGCATAATAATATAAAATAATTACTTTCATTATTCAATAGGTACATCAAAATAATTAATTTTTACGGAAAAGAATGAATAAAAATATATATATTTGTTTAATGTTCAATATTTATTTCTTAGTTTATATTTTTTGGCCATCACTTAATTGTAATAGATTTGGATTTTATAATATGTATCCATAAATTTCCTATAATAATTATATGTATTTTTGTCTCATTTTATTTAATATATTTTCATGACTACAAAACACCACTTCTTAACACTTTACAAAATTCTGATTTTGTAATGTACAAAATTTCTCAATTATACTATAATATAGTGTGACAAATTTCTTAAGTATTAGTTGTGATATCATAATCATAATTAAACATATTATATATAATTGTGTTATAATAAATTTGTTACATTCACAAACACTACAAGAAAAAAGGTCATTTGCTAGGGAAATTTGCGACACCAAAATGGTGTCGCAAAAATGCTATGCCATTGCGACACCCATGCGAGGCCAAAGTGGGCATCGCAATGGCCTAGGAAACTTGCGATGCCGAAAAACGTCGCAAGTTTGCGACGTCATTGCGAGTCTTTTGCGACACTTATGCGAGGCCTGTACAAATGTCGCAAACCCATTGCAAACTTGCGACGTTTTCGCGAGACATGTTCTCCATCGCAGGTTTGCTAGATATTTGCGTGGTTTCTGCGTGTGCATTTAGCGACATCGCAAATCTGTAGCAGACCTTTTGAATTTTCCTATAAATATCCCCACATGACATTGTTTATTTACACCAAACAATAATTAATAAGAGAGATAATCTAGAGAGAGAAATTTGTGTGTGCAAAAAACTCAAATAAATTACGATTCGGGAAATAATGACGTCGGAACATGAAGTGTTCACTTTACGACGATGGATGTATAACAGAAGGGATATGGAGACTGGAGAAGTGACGAAGGAGTTCCGAGATGGGTTGCGGGCATTTATAAATCAGGCGGCAAATAACCCACATACTCCAAATGATGGTAGCATTTTTTGTCCATGTTTAAAGTGCGGGAACAAGAAATATTTGAATATCGATATGGTATAAAGACACGTTTATAATAGAGGATTTACTCCAAACTATTATGTCTGGTTTTCGCATGGGGATGGATATAGTATGGGTGGTGAAAGTAGTAATATGGGTGCTCGTGGTAATGATCTAGGGAGTCAAGAATATGCTAATAACAACTATGGTGGTAGTATGTTTCAAAACTACGCTCATCTACAAGGAAATATGTCACATGATATGGTTACAGATGCATATCATGGGTATTTTCCTGGTGTTGTTGAAAATATTACGGAAGAACCTAACCCGGAAGCAAAACAATTTTATGATATGCTAGATGCTGCTAATCAACCCATCTATGAGGGATGTAGAGATGGTTTATCTAAACTATCATTAGCATCTAGGCTAATGTCTATTAAAAGTGAAGGAAACATAAGCGAGAGAAGTATGAATCAATTTGCTGATTTGCTTAAAGAGTATTTGCCGGAAGATAATAATTCTGTTGCGAGTTATTATGAAATGCAGAAAGTGGTTGCGGGTCTAGGATTACCATCTGAAATGATAGATGTTTGTAGTGAAAATTGCATGATTTTTTGGAAAGATGATGATAAGCTGCAGGAATGCCATTTTTGTGGAAAGCCAAGATACCGTGCAACGAACGGAAGGACGCGTATCCCGTACAAACGTATGTGGTACCTTCCAATCACTGATAGGCTAAAACGATTATATCAATCGGAGAGAACCGCATCTGCAATGAGATGGCATGATGAACATAAAGTAAAAGATGGGGAGGTTACACATCCTTCAGATGCAAAGGCGTGGAAACATTTTCAAGCGGTGCATTCTGACTTTGCTAAAGAGTCAAGGAATGTATATCTAGGTTTATGCACTGATGGATTTAGCCCATTTGGTTTATTCGGTAGACAATATTCTCTATGGCATGTCATATTGACACCGTATAATCTTCCACCGGATATGTGCATGAGAAGAGAATTTTTTTTTATGGCTATTCTAGTGTCAGGTCCTAGTCATCTGAAGCGTTTCCTCGATGTGTTCTTGCAACTTCTGATACACGAGCTTAAGCAGTTATGGTATAGGGGTATATGCACATTCGATTACGAACAGAAACAGAATTTCAACATGCGTGCTGTTTTGTTGTGGACAATAAGTGACTTCCCGGCGTATGGTATGTTATCAGGATGGACGACCCATGGAAGGCTATCTTGTACATATTGTATGGGTTGGTCAGATGCATTTCAATTAAAGCATGGGAAGAAATCATGTTGGTTTGACTGTCATAGGCGGTTTTTGTCCATGCATCATCCATATAGAAGGAACAAAAAATTGTTCAAGAAAAATAAGGTTGTGCATGTTCCTCCACCAACATACATGTCAGGCAGTGAAGTATTGGAGCAAATAGATCATTATAGTGCTCAGGAAACATGTGAACGTGGGGGATATTGGCACGTTGTAGGAAACATGCCTGACGGATACGGTAATCTCATAATTGGCACAAGAAGAGTATCTTTTGGGAACTCCTGTATTGGAAAGATCACTTGCTACGGCACAATCTTGATCCGATGCACATTGTTAAAAAAATTTTTGACAACGTGATGAATACGATTTTAAATGTACAGGGCAAAAGTAAAGATAATTTGAAAGCTAGGTTGGACTTGGCCGAAATTTGTGCAAGACCCGAACTACATATCACAACGGATGGAAAGCAACCAATTCCGATATTCCGTATGTCAGGAGAAGCTAAACAAGCGTTGTTTAGTTGGATTTCTTCAGATGTCAAGTTTCCGGATGGCTACGTGTCTAAATTTTCAAGGTGTATAGAGCAAGGGAAAAAACTATCTGGTATGAAGAGTCACGATTGTCATGTATTCATGCAGCGACTTCTTCCTTTCGCATTACTTGAGCTGCTTCCAACTATCGTCCATGAATCAATCGCCGGTAAATGATTCTATTGATTTGATTTGTTTAATTTTTCTTAGTATTACATTGATTGGCTATTAATAATAATTTTATTACATTTAGGGATCGGTGCATTTTTTAGGGATCTTTGTACCCGAACACTAACATTGGATGGCATTGCTCAATTAGGGAGTAATATTCCATTGTTGCTTTGTAATTTGGAAAAGATCTTTCCTCCTGCATTTTTTGACGTGATGGAACATCTCCCAATCCACCTACCACACGAAGCTGCCCTCGGTGGGCCCGTACAATTTAGATGGATGTACCCGTTCGAGAGATTCATGGGCCATCTTAAAAGGAAAGTTAAAAACCAAGCAAAAGTGGAAGGATCGATTGTGGCTGGAAGTCTAATTGAGGAAACATCACATTTCACATCGTATTACTTTAGTCCAGCCGTTCAAAGTAAAAGAACCCAAGTAGGACGATACGACGATGGAAGAGTTGCAACATCATATGCAATTGCGGTTCCTGAAATATTTTGTCAGGTAGGGCGGCTTGGTGGGAAGTTAAAGAAAGATTATTGGGAAAATCACACGTACTCTCGTGTAGCTCACACGTACATACTGCGAAATTGTGAAGACGTGATGCCATTTGAGAGGTATTTTGATAAAATATTTTATATACTATTGTTTATTGATGTACATATAATTCATACGTGATATATCTGTAGTGAGTTTGACAACCAGATACGTGAAGCATTTCCCAACTTGCAAGAAACAGAGTATGACACCTACAAAGAACGTGATTTCGCTGGTTGGCTAAAATACTATGTAAGTATTATTTATATTAAATACATTAACATTTTCAAAAATCATTCCTGCAAAGTTATAAATTTTTATTTTGTAGGTTAAGAACGGACGTTCTGGCAAACCTATACCTTTATGGTTGCATGAGCTTGTGGATGATCCTATTGCCAGAATCGTGACTGCTCCAATGTATTTCACTCGCGGCTATACGTTCCACACGTACGACCATGGTTCCAATAGATCAACGGCAAATTACGGAATTCATGTTCCCGGTGAAACTGACTTTTGCGGCATTTTGAACAAAATTATAGAGGTCACCTTTCCTGGAGTACTTGGATTGCAATGTGTATTGTTCCAATGTCTTTGGTACAATACGATGGCCGGTCGAGGAGTACGCTCTAATAACTTAGGGGTAACAGACGTAAATGGAAACCTGACGTATTCTAAGTTTGACCCGTTTATTATATCATGTCAGGCAGAACAAGTGTGTTTTATACCATATCCTCGTATAAGGCAAAGACGTGAGAAGTGGTTTTCTGTTATAAAAGTGAATCCAAGAGGTCGTATAATGATAGAAGCTGATGATGTTGTCATGCAACAATAAAGATCATCAGAACTTGCTGTAGCTGTTGAGTCGACGGAACAAATCATACATGCAGAACAAGAAGTAGAAGACGTTGTCCCTAATAATACAACAGAAGAGCTTGAAGATTCTGATGAGTTCAACGAATCTGAGGAAGACACAGAAGAAGAGGAAGACATCGTTGAAGAATAATTGAAATTTAAATAAGATTTCAGACTTACTATCTCATTGTAGTTGTTAAACCCAACATTTAGTTGTTTAAATTATTTTTACAAATATGCTAGACTCCTGCAATAACATTGCGACACCACATTTTGCTACACCCTTGCTATGTAGCATACGAAACATTGCAATTCTGTAGCAAGGTCCCCTATAAATAACCCTCCAATGCAATTCATTTTCACAACTTACCTTTTACGCATAATGACTTGTGAGGCCCCTACAAATTTGGCTACACCCTTGCGACATACGGACGCGGGACGTCGCAAGGGTGTAGCAAAAAATGAAAACCCTTGGGACGTCGCAAGGCTATCGCGTGCCATGCGAGTCTCTTGCGACGGCCCCGGGAATTAAAACAAAAAAAAAGACTTCTTCTTCCCCGATTCTTCCTCTTTCTTCTTCTCTTTTTCTTCTCTTCCGGCGACTCCGACGACTCCGATGCCTCCGACTCCTCCGCTCGTCCTCCGACGCCTCCGACTCCTCCTTTCTCTCTTTCTCTTCTCCCCTCTTCCTCTCTTTCTCTCTCTCTCTCTCTCTCGCTCTCTCTCTCTCCGCCGGTGTCTCGCCCTCTCGCCACCGGAACTTGCCGACGGAAGTCTCGCCACCTCCTCCTTCTCCCTCCTCCCCGCCATTCATTGTGAGCAATTTTTTTTTCGTCAAATTTTTAAATTTTAGATCTAGGATGTAATTAGTTAGATCTAGGTATGGAATTTTAGATTTAGGCTCCTATAAGTCGGATCTAGTTATGGAATTTTTTTCAGAATTTTTTGGAATTTTTCCGGAATTTTTAGGAATTTTCGGAATTTTTCGGAATTTTTAGGAATTTTCGAAATTTTTCGTATTTTATTAGATAATTTTTAGGAATTTTTAGATAATTTTTAGGGATTTTTCGGAATTTTTAGGAATTTTCAGAATTTTTAGGAATTTTCGGAATTTTTCGGAATTATTCTAAATTTATTAGATAATTATCGGATTTAGTTAACGGATATTTGCCTACGGCGGTTCGGGAAATCTTTGAATGGGATTTCCAGGAACCGCATGCTAATTTTAGCCAAACTCCTATCCACATCATCGACAGATGGTTCAGAACGTTTGCGGTAAAAAAATTTCATTATTTTATTTTATTGTTTATAAGAATTTTACACTTTCATTCTTATAATTTTACATTATTTTTTGTAGCAACGTTTTCACTGGGAAGTTTCTATTACCGGTCTAGTCCGGAAAGAGTTCGAGGCGGTCTTGCGTAGACGGATGAACGATCAGGTGGGTCGTTGGAAGAGTAAGTGGAAGAAGAAGGGCAACGAGGCAATGCCACAGTGGTTCAAAGATTCGGTCTGGGAAGGCTTGATTCGCTACTGGGAGGATCCTAAGT
Organism: Lepidium sativum; assembly: GCA_023374145.1. Lineage (NCBI taxonomy): Eukaryota > Viridiplantae > Streptophyta > Magnoliopsida > Brassicales > Brassicaceae > Lepidium > Lepidium sativum. The sequence goes on along the minus strand of JAKUCM010005255.1, from coordinate 51,558 downwards.
CTCAGAAGAAAAGCGCAAGCTGTCGAGCAGCTCGGTTAGCTGACCCTGATGGGACCGGTCCCCACAAACATTGCTCGGGCAGAACATCGTTCAAAGCTCGGGTCCGCAAACTGGTAAATATTTTTACATATAATTTACATTTATTTAAACAATTATTGTTTTAATTTACAATTTCACAGCAAGAGGAATCGGGGGACACGCACCCTGATATCCTAGGCACTTTGTACATCACCAAGCGGAACAAGGCCGGAGAATTTGTTGACAAAAAATCTGAGAAGCTCTACAACGACGTCACTGCAAAGTTACAGGAATTGACTCAAGAGGGCAGTGATGAGAGCTCAGCATCCGAGAGATTTTCATCTTACTTATATTTTTGCTAAATTAAACTAACTTAATATTGTTATTCTTTTATTAGATCGCTACCTGATGCATTTGCCGAAATCAACGCTGCAGACGAAGACACCGGATCCGGGTCGGGAAATTTAGACCGCTCACAAGATTTCTGATTTATCAAAAACATTTTGTAATTTATTTTATTTAAAAATATTTTAAATTTGAAAAAAACTTTTTTAATTTTAATTTATTATTTAAAATATTTAAAATATTTCTTTTTTATTTTTAATAAATTATAAAGGCGTCGCAAAGAAGTCGCAGGACGGGTTATCGCAAAAGCGTCGCAGGACGCGCCCTTGCAAGGTAGTCGCAGGCCGGGCTCCCGCAAGGCCGTCGCAGGTCGCGCCCTTGCAAGGGAGTCACAGGCCGGGCTCCCGCAAGGCCGTCGCAGGTCGCGCCCTTGCAAGGGAGTCGCAGGCCTGGCTCCCGCAAGGTCGTCGCAGACGCGCCCTTGCAAGGGAGTCGCAGGCCTGGCTCCCGCAAGGCCCTCGCATGGCCCGCCCTTGCAAGGGAGTCGCAGGTCGAGCTCCCGCAAGGGCGTCGCAGTCTTTGCTAGGCCGTTGCGACATGCTGTTATGCTAGGCCTTTGCGACGTTTTCTTTCCCTCGCAAGGCTTGCGACGTCTATGCTACGAATCTATGCTTGCGACACGCAAATTGCGACATTTATGTTGCCATCGCAAGGGCGTTTCTTTTCGCCTATTGCGACAGCCTTGCAACGCCTTTTGCCATCGCAAAAGGCGTGTTTTCTTGTAGTGAAATTTTGTGTCTAATAACACATAAACATATACTAATTACTAATATGTTTTATTATTAATATAATTTAATATATAATACTAATATAAAAAAGATTTTATTATGCATATAAATATAATAATTAATGAACATATCTTTCTCAAAGACCTTGTTTGGTTTGACAAAAAGAAATAAAAAATAATAATGAATATACCTTAATATGCTCTCGATGATTGTATATGTTAAAGAGATTGTTTGGTTTTTTATGGGTTTAATAAATGTATTTTGCTAAACTATTTATAGGCATTAAAATTATTTAAAAAATCATTTAAAAAATAATAAATATTATTTGTTTGCGGTTTTCAATAAAATTCGTTGGGTAAAACATGTGACACTTTTGAACTGCGGTCCAAGTTTTTATCTACAGGACAAATCCACAACTTTTTTTTTATCTTCAAAAAACCAACAAAATTGTTGATTGTTGGAAAATGGCGGTATTTCTCTTTCTTATGAAATTCTGCCTTGCAAATATATGGACCAATCACGGCCCGACCCTAAGGCATGTTATTTGATAAAGGAAAAAAAAAAATTATTTTAAATTCTTTGACATTTGTACAAATTTTGATGTACTAGGTTTTGTAATAATACTTTTGTATATAAAACTCCAAAAAAAAAAGTTAGCAACGGAATTTTGAACTAGAATATGGTCGTTACAATTCTCATTATCACCAAAGGACACATACATAACATAGAAATATATATATATATATATATATATCTGTTGTAATACATGTTTGTTGACAAAAGAATTTTCTATATTTTATTTTAAATAAAGTACTAAAAGATTCCATTAAAAAATTTTATTTATCCTTAATTAATTCACTCAATAATATTCTTTTTATGATTCATATAAATTATTTGAAACAAGTGATAATTTTCTAACATTTTTGATCAAAAATTCAAAAAAACAACTCATTTTCCAAAATCTTCTAGGTAGAGGTACTACATTTGAACGGTTTGATCATCGGTCTTAGAAAATGATAACTAATTTCTCAGAAATTATGAGTCAAATGCGCAAAACCTATTGATTACAAAAAAGGAACTAATTTTCCTGAGAAGTATTTCTAAAATAATACTTAATCAAAAATAGAAGGGGATAAAAAAAAATTTAGTTATTCTTAGATTGTGGAAATTTATCTAAAAATGATTGTTTTTCTGTTTTGTCGTCATCTAAATTTCATTTAAAAGATTTTTAGAGCAAAAGAAAAATTAAAAAATATCAAGTTTGTTGAACCTTATGCATCAAAAGGTGCATGTACGGCTCCTAAGAAATAAAATTTGATCCTAATAAACCGACTATCGAGAAAGCTACGAGATCACCCCTTTCATTATGGGGTGACGGAGGGATGTACCGTTCAAGCCTTTTTCATGCTTTCTATGGGGTTTAGAGAAAACTGCAATTAACAGGATTTTCCTAATCCCCTTTATGAAAGAAAAAACGTGAAATTCTTTTTCCTTTCCACAGGGACCAAGAGATTGGATCTAGAGTCAGAGAAGGGCATCACTCATTCTTTAAACTAAAACCAGCATCCGAAAGAGTAGGACGTAAAAGGAGGGAAAACTCTTTGTTCCTGGTTCTCCTGTAGATGGATCCGATTATCGGCAACCAAGAAGAAATGAGGATAGACTCCATCAAATACTTTGTGTATCCATATTCGCTTCTTCTAAATCATCTGGGAAGTACTACTAACCAAATCTTGAACAGAGATCAGAATCTTTTTAAAAGACATTTACCAAACATTGAAGAATTTGTACTCCATGACTTTATGAAAATATCGTCATATTTTCCGGGTGACACAGAAATGATGGATAGTGATCCACCTCTTCGTTCATGTGCATTTTCCCTAAACAACAGACCAATGTTAACCGTAAGAGTTACACACGTTTTTGATGATTGTAGTTTTGCGGTAAAAGAATATCGACGGCAGCCACCATTTTGGACAGAGTACAAAAGGACGCAACAAAATGTAAAATTTTCTCGACTCTAGACTAATGTCAACATGTCATTGACCCTAAGGCATGTCTTTTGATAAAGGAAAAAAGTATATATATTTTAAATTCTTTGACATTTGTACAAATTTTGATGTACTAGGTTTTGTAGTAATACTTTTGTATATAAAACTCAAAAAAAAAAATATAAAGTTAGCAACGAAATTTTGAACTAGAATATGGTCGTTACAATTCTCATTATCACTAAAGGACACATACATAACATAGAAATATATATATGTTTGTTGACAAAAGAATTTTCTATATTTTATTTTTTAAAAAGTATTAAAAGATTCCATTAATTTTTTATTTTTCCTTAATTAATGCACTCAGTAATATTCTTTTTATGATTCATATAAATTATTTAAAACAAGTGATAATTTTCTAACATTTTTAATCAAAAATTCAAAAAAACAATTAATTTTTCCAAAATTTTCTAGGTATAGATATTGAATTCAAATTGTTTGATCACCGGTCTTAGAAAATGATAATCAATTTTTGAGAAATTATTAGTCAAATGCGCAAAAACTTATTGATTACAAAAAAAAGAACTAATTTTCCTGAGAAGTATTTCTAAAATAATATTTAATCAAAAATAGAAGGGGATAAAAATAATTTTAGGTATTCTTGTGGAAATTTATCTAAAATTGATTGTTTATCTGTTTTGTCGTCATCTAAAAATCATTTAAGAGATTTTTGAAGCAAAAGAAAAATAAAAAAATATATCATCACCAAAGACCATCTTTTAATAAAAAGACAATGAGAGTTGAATTCCACGTGCTTCACAGCCAAGCATCCTGCAAATACGGATAAGCACAACGTACATACTTAATACCATTCCATCAAATTTACATTTGTACCCTTTCTATCACTATCTTTGTGTTTACTTTAAAAAGCTAAGAACATTTCAAGTAATTTCATAAGTCCATCGTAATCTGCAAGCATCACCATTATGGTCAATATTCTTTAATCGCCGTTTCAAATTTATCAATTATAATATTTTCATATCACATCAATTAAATTTGTAGTTTTTGGACAATTTATAAATATATGTTAACCAAAAAGGTTGTGGTTTAATGCTATTCTTATGTACGGTATTTTGGAGATTATAAGTTGAAGTTTCTTTTGAAAGGTTGAGTTGATAGATGAAAACTTAGTTCTTAGAGCATAAATTCACATAGATTTCGATTGCACTAACTCTTTGAATATGTAAAATCACTTCAGGAGAAGTCCGAGCTATATTTGTTTTGATAATGTGAAATCCCTTTTAATATTAGAAATCTCGGTTGTCGAGGATATATGACACAATAGTGTAGTCATTTTATAAATCATCATAGTATTAGGGATTGAACCTCTTACCTGCAGTAGTGGTATTGAGATTTAAAAATTAATAAGCTAGTTGACAAAAAAAAATCAATTATGTTAAATGTAAATATTTGACATAACACTTTAATATGATATGTAAAGTATTTGACAAAATTTTATATCTTGGCATGTATTACTCTTTATATATAAAAAATTGTTAAATCCTTTTATTATGAGTTAAGTTTGAATATATGTTATTCATATAATATATGATATTAGGGTCCAATCTCAATCCCATCATGGACCATAAATGTCCAGTTCTACAAATTTCATACTTCAAATGTTTATTGTAAACATGAAGAAATGTGTTAGTATATTTCATATTAATTAGACTTGTGACTTTAGACAAGTATATTCATGTATGAAATTTTCTGTTTAGATGCAAGTTATGGTTTATACTAATAAAAATGCTAATTTCATAACACTTAACTCATGCGCATTTTATAAATGTTCTGAACTTTTTCTTTTCTTGATTTCTTTGATCATGTCAAGAAGAGAAAACATTGAACAGTTTCCGGCAACAAAAGCCAATGGGAGATCTACAATGAGGATTGGAGTTTAAGAAAGCTAAACAAAATTAAGAATATTTCAAAAAAAGGTCCATAAATTAATACATAATTAAGAAACAACCCCAAGAGTTCTGTTTGTTTCAATTTTTGTTCCTCTTCACCATCTCCTTATACTTGGTTATCGAATCAATCCTCTGTAACTTCAGTTGCTGCTTAAATCGATTGATAAAGTCATCAGCTTTAGCATCAACTTCTTCATCTGCATCTTCTTCCACTGTCGTAACTCTCGCTGCTCTAACAGTCGCAGGCCTACGAGCTTCAATGGAGATTTCATCGTCCTGAAAGTGAGAAAATGGAGATTTTGTACTAGCTGATTTCTTCATCTTTTTAGGTAGCTTTGGTGGTATGATCCCAGCTGCTGGTTCAGTATCAGATTTGGTTCGAGCCACATGGTTTAAATTAAGCTGACTATAAACCTCTTCAAGGCTTGGACTTGTCTCTTCTTCTTCTTCAGCTTCAATTTTTTCTGGTTGTTGTTTTGTCTCAACAGTCTGTGTCGGTGGTTGAGATTCAACGATGTTTGTGGGTTCTTGAGAAATGTAGTTATAGAGATTGAATGATTTGATTTTGTGAAGAACAGAAGGAGATCTACAAAGAAAAGGCTGATTCTGTTCGATTGAAGCTAGATTGTTGTTGTTGTCTTCAGGAGTAAATGATTGTGGAGGAAGAAACTCATGATGAGATTTGTCTGGAGAAGTGAAAGAAGAGAAGTTTATGGATTTAAGACGATGAATCATTGAAGGAGATCGTTGGATCTGAGTTTGATTTGGATCGTTGGATTTAGAAGATAAAGATGAACTAATGGCGATTGTACCAATCATTAAGTTGAGGAAGATAAAGAGGACAGTTGGTGTGAACCAACTATACATCGCCGTAAGTACAGATTCAGACATATCTAACATTGGTTTGAGAGAAAGGAGAAGAATTTGAAGAGGAGGAAGTTGAGAAATTTGTGTACCAGAAGCTAATAAGGGCACTTGTTGGAACTAAGGGTACTATTGGAATTTTGAGTCTTCATTCAATTTTTCAAGGTTTTTTTGGTTATTTGGAGTTTGTAATAGTGGAAGACAAAGGAGGGAAGTGGAAGATGCTTCTAGAATCTTACATCCACCATTATTTTATGCTTTTCAAAATTTCTTGATTTAAGAAGTTATTGGTGGTTTTTATGGTATAAATATGTTTGGTCTCAATAGAAATAAAATAAGAATGTTTACAATGTTTAAATTTGAAGCTTGAGTTACTATTAAAGTGTCTCCTCGATCTCGGTAATGAATGATGGAGTTAGAAGTTGAAACGTTGTCAATTTTACTTTTACTATTAGGCCGAGCCAATCTTGAGTCACTTATGAGCTCTATTATACAGAATTGGCAGCTTAAGTTTTTGTGTGTGTGGTCAAAATCAAACATATTAAGAAAATGGTTAGATGTTTTATTATGTTCTTGATTGACTATTAGAATTTCAAACCATTTAATATTTTATTTATTTAATTAGGGGCAAATGAAGTCATTTTATATTAAAAATGTATTAGAAAATGAAAATGACAACTAAAATGAAACAAAAAAATTTAACCTACAATAACAATGAATATGAAACAGAGGGAATAATTGTTACAACAGTGTAAACAGAAGCGATAATTTATCAGCGAAAATGCACATAAATTCAGTTTAAACAATGTTCACTTATGTTATACTTAAATTTGATTACAAAAAATGGTAATGTACTGTATAATATTGTTAAGAATTTGGAAAATAAATTGTAAATTTAGATTTTTATCGATCTAATTTTGCAAAAAAAACTATGATACTCACAGAAAACTTACTATATAATGGATATAATTCGATGATTATTTGAGATGAACTTCATCCTTTTGGCCCAATAAATTAATCGAGTTCGGACCATAAAGAAAAAAATAGTAAAAATGCATTCATAAAAAAAAACAAAGCCCAAGTCGATATTTTGTGCCTATCCGGTAATATCAAACAAAGACTACGGGAGACCATTCAAATAATATAGCAGAAAATCTGTAGATTTTATAAAGATCCAAATCTTAAAGAAAGAAAACAGATAAAACTCAAATCGCTGAACACATAGTTTTTATTGCTTTATATTTGAAGATGGTTTAGCACAAAGAGTAATTAAAAGAAATTGTAGAATATTTTGTTTATTAAATGAGCAAGATGAAATGTTACAGGGCTGCAAGCTCAAATGGAGGCAGTCTCGAAGTTGATACGCGAGAAGATTGTTGTGGAGCGGACCCAACATACCCTTCACAAGGATTTCTATGAGCATGAGATCCAGCATATCGGGGAGTACTTCCATACTACGCAGGAAGTGGATGAGTCTCGTCTGAAGTGGACTCAAGCGGATGGTATGTTCAGTATTTGTTAGTTCATGAAAGAGAAGTTGGGGGTAGCCATCTCGGATCGTGTGTTTGCTAAGTTGGAGAAGGATAAGGCAGAGTACGGAGCCCAGGTCAAGGTGGTCCACGTGTCTGAGCTTCGTTAGAGATTGAATGATTGATTCAGCTATATATATCAAAACTTGCAAGTTATAGGAGAAAGGTAAAAGTTGAAGAAGCTGAAGCGATACAAATTATAAACATCTCTTTACTTTGCCCTAATAGGTGTTGACCTGGATTAAACAAGCAATTTGATTAGCTTTTCTTATAGTAATGTGGCATGCTCGGATGTCTTCGCCTATAGAGAGAACCAAACTCTTCTTTTATATATATAACAAGTTGAGACCCGCCCTTCGGGTGGAATTAGTATCATGCAAATTAAATTATTAAAATGTTTAATGTTTAATTTTACATATTACTGTACTCATATAATTGTAGTCATACAATATAATAATTTTCTTTTTAATCTTTGTTTTAGTGGAATTTCATATCGTTGTTACGATAATATGATTGTGTAGTTTTAATTTGTAACGAGAAAGTGTATTTGGTGATCTAAATTTTTGTATTTGGAGAGTATGAAGTGAATGAATAATTTGGATACGAAGTGAATGATTAATTTGGGTTATTTTGTAGTGATGGCTCTAAATTTTTTTTTGTCAACTAGTTTACTGACTTTTAAATTCCGCTCATACTATTGTAGGTAGGGAGTTCGATTCCTCTTGTCTTGAGGATTTGTAAAGTGACTACACCACTGAGTCACATGTACTTGGTATGATGGTTCTAAATTAAAGATGGTAGTAATGATTTGTGTTTTCAATTGAAATGTAAATTAATTTTGTAATTGTTGTTTTAAATTAGAGTTGATGAGGTGCATCATGAGTAGAGAGCAAGATTTAACTTTATATAAATAGATGACCTAAAAATTTTGGTTCGGTTTGGTTTCATTTCCTAGAAAAGAACTGTTTGGTTCTTAAAAATAGGTAACTTTGGTTCTCAGTTTTGTTCGGTTTGGTTCTAAGACCAAACTGTACCAAATAGGAACCAATACTATTTTGTACTAAAAATATTTTGTTTAGTTTTGGATTTTTGTTAGGTTTGGTTATAAGTAACCATATATTTTCCGGATATGTGGTTAATTACTTTTGGTTTTTTTTTTTTCTTAAGTAACCATTTGGGTTCTACTTTTTTAGATCCAGAACCGAACCAAAACTAGAATCGAATTTTAATCAGTACCCATTAATAACCACATTCAAAAGAACAAAACCGAACTGAATAAGCTATCCTAGCAACGAAATAACATACACTTTGTCCACTCAAACCACAATTGTCAAAAAAAAAAAAAAAAAAAAGACTAATACTACTCCTAACAAGCACCACATACATATAAAGCATTAACATTCCCAAAACTAACGGTACATATCAAGATGTTATACAGATACCAAACTATTTCTCATCGAAAAAGAAATTTAATGTAGACTGTGTCTCCTTAGATATCTTAATGTTAGTCTTCCCCTTTCCTTGCTTTCTTCCTTGTTTACCACAGCTTTTAACATATTTCACCCTCTCAAAGCGATTCCATGGCTTATCTTGAGCTGAGAAAACCTCATAGTCTCGCTTTGTCCCACTATTTTCTGAAGACTTCTTGTTAATCTCTAAGTCACCTTCATCCAAGGTTTGCCAAGTCGAAACTGTCTTCTGGATTTCATTTCCTGGTTTTCCTTCAACAGCTTCAAGTGGGAGCTCATGCTGATTTGATTCCTCAGTTGTCATAAAGCAAAGATGGCCTTGGGTTACAGGTTCCTCTTTTAAAAATCTTGGGAGATTAAGGTCGTTGGACTAAGCTGGTATGTTGGAATTGCTCTCACCTGTGTTGAATAAGACCAGTCTTTATGGATTTTCTTTCTTCATTGGTACCGCCCTCAACTTCATTCTTTACAGATTCATGCTAGGATGTAGCTGTTGACTTATCTTCAGTATATGGTTCTACTTTAACAATTTTCTGAGAACCCAAATTTTTGGCTTATTTGATTAATCTTTCTCCTCGTTTACTTCTTCCACTTTCATAGTGCTGTCAAACACAGGCCCTTCATGACATTCAACTGTAGGTTTCTCTTTCAAATCAACTGGAATATTTGCATCAGTAGATTTGGTTTCTTTGCCTGCTTTTTCTGTTTTGGGATGCTTGCTTCACAAAAATGGTTCAACTTATGAGATACAAATTTTCTTCCTCTATCACTTCAAAACACTAGAATCGTCTCTCCGGTTTCTTGTTCAACAATTGTTGTGAATCCCTTGAATTTCATGAAGGCTTCTCCATTTTCCTTCAAGCGTATTGACCATATATATCTTGAATGATCATCAATAAGTACAAAAATATACTTATTTCCAGCCATAGTACTTGGTGAAATCGGACCACAAGGATTACCATGTACGAGTTCTAACTTCTTGCTAGCTCGATACAACGTAGCCTTAGGAAACTCTTGCCTCGCTTGTTTTCCTAGAAGACAAGAACCACATTCTCTATCTCCACCTTCGGAATTCCTTTTACAAGCTTCTTCTGTATCATTATTTGAATTAAGTTATAACTAATGTGTCTGAGCCTTGCATGCCAACGACTTGAATCCGAGATTTTCGCCAAATAAAGACAAGTGGTATCTTTCTTTTGCAATTGCACCTTATACAAACGATTTTGTGATCTCTTTGTCTTGCCAACAATTTTCCCTTCTTGATCATATGTGTCAAATAATCACCTTTCATCCTTATATCACATCCGAATTCCGTTGCTTGTCCACGGCTAATGATATTACTCTTCAATTCGAGGATAAAGTAGACATTTGTATCACCTTTACGTTTCTGTTTTGATCAAGAATAGAGATCGGTCCTTTTCCCTTTACATATTTTCTTGAATCATCGCCAAAATGAACCATCCCGGTAATAGACTCGTCGATATTTGTAAAATACATTCGATCACCAGTCATGTGATTACTAGCCCCGTTGTCTAAATACCAAGTATGGTCTCCATCCTTTGTTACCTTATACTTGTTTGGTGTCACATTTTTTTCATTGAGATAGACGACTTCATGCATGAACAGATCTTCTCCTTCATGTGTGTCTTCTTCCTCATTATCATAGGCTTCTTGAAGCTTTAGAATCTCCGAACATTTGCTAGCAAAGTGACCCAACTTGTCACATCTAAAACACACAATTTTGGATAAATCTTTTCTATACCTGCCAGATTCATCACCATTGTTTGATTATCCCTCTCGATTTTGTTCACCAGAACCTCCTCGTTCTCTACCTCTTCCTTGTTCACCACAACCTCCTCGTCCTCTACTTTTTTCTCGTCCACCACAATTTTGACTATGAAAATTCGCATACAACAACTTTTCTTGCTCATCAAGTTGTTCCTCTTCACTAATTCTCTCTTCATAAGCCTTAAACGATCCAACTATATCTCCAAAGCTTGTTTTCTTAAGATCAACGACTTGTTCAAGAGCAGCCGTGAGGTAGATGTATTTCTTTCTTGGTAAGCTATTGAGAAAATTCTTCACCACTTTCGATTCTACAACAGTTTCACCAAGAGCCGCCATTTTTGATGTTAAATCCAAAAGATTTTCAATAAATTCATCAATTGTGGCGGTTTCCTTCATCCTCATCCTCTCAAAATCTCTCATTAGAGTTTGTAGTCTGGCCTCCTTGACTCTCTCGGCTCCCAAATGTCTAGATTTATTTCTTTCCAAATCTCTTTTGAAGTTTCTAAAACACCAACTTGCAAGATTAGTGTGTCCGGTATAGATTGAAACAAGAGAGCCTTTGCCATTCTATTATTCTCTCCTTCGATTCGTCATGTTTCTATTGTTTCCCAAACTTTCTGCACTTGGATTCATCATGTTTCTATTGTTTCCCAAACCTTGTGCACTTGGAACATCACCTTCATTTGCATAGCCCAAACCGTGTAGTTTGTAGAGTTAAGCATTGGACATTGAATAGCGAGTGTACCAAATTACTATGTGCTGAGTTCATTAGCTTGTTTGTAGAGTAATTTTGTAGGAACCAAATTACTCATGATTCTCTTTCTTCATAGGATTTCGAAAACTCCTCTCGTATTGTCAAGCATTTTGTTTCCTTCGTTGCCAAGTTTTGTGAAAGAGATTTCAGAAGTTTGACCTAGTATTGTTTTGATTTTTTTTTTAGTTCTAATATCAAATAAAGAATCAAAACCTATAACTCAAGATGTATAAGAAAGAACTCTTCTTATTAACTATAGAAAATATCCTCAAAACTAAAGCTCTCAAACAACTTGTAATTAAACTCTTATAGAATACCACAACATTGATGTCTCTTTTATAGATTTCTAATATAATCCTATTGTAATTAGGAAAAAATATAGAACTTATCCTAACTACTCTAGATAACGTACAACTCAAGTTATCTAGATTCAAGTTTATCAACAATCAAGTAACCATTGGATGGATAAGATATGATTTATAGCCTAAATTCTCCAACAAGAATACGATGGGATTCGAACTCACCACTTAATGCCTAGATAATACATGTGTTTTTGGCGCTTAATTTCATTGTTATTGTGAGGATTTAATTATTTTCAGGATAGTTTTACTATAATTTGGGAAATTAATAAGAGACTATTTTGGAAACTTTTGAGATATAATTTGTTATTTTTATAATTTTGAACTCTAAGCTATATAACTAATGTGAAAATATGTTTCCCTTGAAGAAGGAAAAATATTTGATCGGTTTTGGACAAATAGAGTTTGATTTAGTTCTAGTAATATATTTAGGATCATATCTTTATTGGAATACTCATCAGATTATGGTTCGAATATGGTGATCGGGTTCGGTTATGATATTTTTGTATTCAAAGTAATGATTCGGGTATTGCGAATCTGAAATATTAATAATTAACCAGAATAAAAAATATTACATACGGAATTTTTGTTTAGTAACAATGAATAAGTCATCTCTCTCTCATTATGACAAGCGCAAGATAACGTTGGCTACTGCATAAATAAATGGCCATAATATCTCTAGACCATATAGTTTCTAAACTTTGAAATATAAGATATTAGATATACATCTGATCTTTAATCTAGTAATATGATCTTGAATCTAGTGATAGATGGTAAATTTACTTAAGACAAACACATTTGCATAACCAGGAATTGAGTCATGCTACTTACATTTGTTGAAATTTGGTTATTGCGTTGATCAGTTGTGATCCAATGTTGACAAAAAATATATACTATACATATGTTGTTATACAAAACTCTAATATTATAAAAAATTTACTTTTCAAATATCTATGGAAATTCTTTACAAAATTATTAATATTTTCCTTTGTTTTCTTTCTATTTTGTTTAATTTAATCTCTGGATCTATGAATGTTGAGGCTGACTCTGTGGCAAAGAGGGTTGTCCAAAACTTTATGGTTGGTAGTGGTTAATGTATTTAGTTAAGTATTTCTTTGACGATAATGAGCTTGTAGTCAAGTGGTGAGAGACGAACCAAGAATTTTAAAGAGTTTGTAGGTTCGATTCCTATATTTTAAAGAGTTTGTAGGTTCGATTCCTATATTATATGAAACTAAAAACATATTTTCCTATTTACTCCTATACAAATGTGGGTCTATATTTTTGATCCATTTGAATACTTATAAGTGAGAGTCTATCCGCACCATATCCATACAAATGTGGGTCTATATTTTTGATCCATTTGAATACTTATAAGTGAGAGTCTATCCGCACCATATCCAGAAAAATAATTTGAACCCTTCCCACAAGCATTAACATGCCTATGTTGAGAAATTATGTTTTGTAAAAATAAAATTCAGCGTTTTAATATATTGACACCTATTTAATTTAACTAAAATCCAATAATTATAGTTTATTGGAAAATTACATATCAACAAGTAACCCAAAATCTACTAACACACTCATAAATACACAATATTATCTTATTCAATAACTATCATATTTGAAATTGAACTAATTTAATACATTTATGTTTTCTTAACAATTGGATCGACAAAACCTAATTTATAGTTTAAAATTCATAACCTAAACTCCTTTTAAATCTACTATATGGGGTTATTGACAAAAAAATCTACTATATAATGGGAAAAGTCTATACCCTTGATAGCAGAGTCATTAGTTAGATAATCTAACCATCATACTCAGAAGAACTCAATTATTTTTAATACATTATATAATCGATTGTAGAATGTTTTGATCAATTGTATTTTATATAGTTCACTTATTATTTATGAAATAGGATGTTTTATGTTTCCTTAACAAATAATTTTAGCTCTTATTTAATTTATACTATGATCCTGGTAAAAGAAAATTGATTAGTCACTGCCTACAAGCCTTGAAACTCCTGAATTACAAAAAAAAAAAAGTATTTCTTTGACCAAAAAATACATATTTACTTACTAAATCATTACTTACTTAATTTAATAAAAATATGCACATTCAGCTTATAAATTTTTAAAAACTAAGTTATTGATCTAACTATATAAATCCAAATTTAATCTTAAAAGAAAGAAGTAATATATAAAAAATGTTTATTATCATCCATCATATGACTATAACATCTAGGGTTTGAGTTTTGTCCTTTATATTAATAAATTAAATAAAGCTTAAGAATTATGTTTGGATATGGATTGGGTCTTAAGATGTTGATAAAAGAAAAGAAAAATTCATTGCTTAGTTATTTAAGTAGGGCGGGATAATTTCACGATTTTTTTCCTCTTTTATAAAAGGTAAAGCGCCAATGGCGGAATCAATCATTAAAAGCCCATTAAAGCCCATTTACTTAGTAACCCTCACCCTTACAGGAGCGGGAAAAAGCCAATTTTGTAATGTTTTCGATTTCATGATTTCGAGAAAGCTTAAAAGAGAACCAGAGTTGCATCATAGTAGGAGCAAATTTTGATTTCTTTGCGGTGAAGACGATTATTTCGTAAAGAGCAGAGAAGATAAAGAGTGTTTTTGCTTGCCAAGCTAAAAGAGGAAGAAATTTGGATGATTTTGGACCTGTAGCAAGGTTAACCAAAAAGAGATTCTTGTTTCGAGGGTAGTGAAATCTACATCTCAACCCTAATTTATCCTCATGGATTCAATCGAGGCACCATCTTTTTCGCTAGGGTTTGATCTTGATGCTGCTTCAGATCCGCAACTGAGTTCCTATAAAAACCCTAACTCAACCGGCGACAGCGAAGACGAGCCGGGACTTATAGTCTCAGATTCCGATCCAGATTTTGCTAGCCCGGTTCTCAAGCGGTTGCGACGGGGAGTTAATCCAGACAAGTGTTCTTCCAAAGATGTTAGAAGTGTGGGCAATGAGTTGTTAGATTCTAAGGAGGATCGGGATGATGATGACATCGAAGAGTTCTCTTCTCCAGAAAAAATTACAACGGGTAATTACATTTTGAGCTTTGCAAAATTGGTCTTACTTAGCTGCTGGATTGAATTTGGAGAAACTGTTATGGTTATAGACTTCAACCATTTTGAACTGTTAGCTGATAGAATCAAAATTGGAATTGGGTTTATCTTCGATTTCATTTAATTGCGTAGGAAGATTTAAGCTTTTTGGATTGGAAATACATTGATATTGTAATACCATCCCTAGCTTATGAATGAAGTAAGCTTGATGCAAAGTATGATGAATTTGGCTCAAAAGAAGAAATTTTGATTGCAGTTGTTGGGTTTGGAACTTTCAGACTGATAATTCCAATTTATTACACTAATTGCTGGTTTAATTAGGATTTCTTTTGTGGATAGAGATGCCTAAGAAAAGAAACGAATGCTTGTTCTTCCATATTTTGTTGGGTTTTTCTTGATGTACCACTTGTGCTACATGCAGATGCACCTGCACCTGCCTCAACGAGGAATCATTTTTCTAGTTGCAGCTCAAAGGTGCCACTTCGTGGTTCTGGAGTTTTATCTAGCTCTCGGGGAAAAAGAAAGCAATTGGAAGTTCCAGCATCTAATAGCTCTGGGATTACTTCTGTTGCATCGCTGTTTCAGAGGTCAACTCGTAGTCCTCTACGAAGGTTCCAGCTACTAGATTCAGATTCTGAAGATGACCACTCTCCCGCCAGCAGGGATTTAAGCGGAGTAACTAAAAAAAGTAAATCATCCTCAAAGGATCTACTATCTGTTGCAAGTAAACCAAAGAGAAAGGAATCTGGATCTATGTCATGCATAAAAGATCTGTGGAAAGATTTTTCCCCAGCAGTTTCTAAGATTCAGACACCAGCTTTGGATGATATTTGTCAGGACTATATTAGCTCAATTAATAAGAGTAATACAGATAGGAAACAAAGTAGTGCAGTTGCCAGTAATAGCAATAGGGGATATGATAACTTGGTTGGCTCTCAGAAAACTGGGAAAGTCTTGGATTCTTCCCAGCCTTCTCTTCCATCTCATCGTTTCTTCTTGCACAGTGATCCAAGGATCAGAAATTTAACTCGTCAGCGGTTACCTAACTTCATGCCTCTTGGAATTGCCAATGATATAGAGACCCACGGAGAGGAGTTCCTTGTTGATTATATGTGAGTTAAGCCTAGTCCTTTTTTATTTTAAAACTTAAAATTTGCTGTTTCCAGGGCATTGCCTTATTTTCCCGACATTGTAGGAATCAATTTGGCAGCAAAGAGAGCTCTAAACCTGGAGAGTCTAGTAGCAAAAGAAGACAAACGATATCTGCAGCTCCAAAGGATGCTGGCAAAAGACGTGTATCAGCTAACAGTGGCTCTGCAGGTCATTGGTTCACATCCCCAGAAGGAAGAAAGGTATGTTTCTGTCTCCGCAATAGAACAGTTAATGTGACTGGATGAATGTGCCATGCTCACATTTTTATTCATGAGACTATCTGTTATAGAATACAATACATTGAAACTTTGTATTCTGAATTGTTTGTTCTTGTAGGTTTATATCTCTAAAAATGGACAAGAGTTCTCCGGTCAAAGTGCATATAGATGTTACAAAAAGGTCAGCATCTACTGAAGTTGGTTGGTAGTATCTGATCATGTTACACATAAACTTTCTCTGTGAACTTAAACTGAGAACTGTATTGTCCATAGGAGAGCGGAGGCGGATTTAAGAAGTCTAAAAGGAAACCACAGGCAAAGAAGAAGGGGAAGAAGTGAGATACAGAATCCATTGATAGCTTCTCAGACTTCTTGCCCATCATAGTCCAAGAATTGGAGCCTCTAGGAATCTTCACACCTACACGGTATTAATGGAGTGTATCGATGACACTAGTGAGCCTCATTGTATGCACATTTTGCTTTTGAAACCACAACATGAACATTGTTGGTTTCTTGGAATCTAGTTTTTGAAGCTATGACGAATATTTTAGTCCTTTTGTAAAAAGAAATTGTTTTCTAATGTGCATTTTGATTTTTAGTCTTACACTCTGGATTTGATTCGAGTCAAAGTTGGTTATTCGGTTTGCTCAAACAAACTAGAAACTAGAATTAGAATTTTTAAACACCGAAAATGCAACATCAATAAAAAAGTAGTTTAACTTTGCTAAATTAAAGTAGCAAAAAGTAGAGTTTTGCTATTACAACTAACTTAATACGAGTGTGTATGAACTTAATAGTGATGTTTCAATATAAGTGATGTTCTAGCTTATAAATAGACTCATTTTTCCCAATGTTGTCTGTGTCTTCATGATTTTCATACTAGAAATTATGTTTCCAAAAAGTTAACTATTTATAAAGAAAGTTCAAATAGGTATTTTATAAAAAAACATTAATTTGTGTGTTACTATCTTTAAACAAATAAACTAATAATTAAGCAAACTATAAGTATTTTTAGAGACTTTCGATATGACTGAAAAAAATAACATCTTGTATACATACATTTACCAATTCTTGACGAGCTTCTTGAAGTTCATTGTTGGTTTTGGGCTCTCTTTGACTCAATTGATTAAAATATGAGAGTTCATTTTCCTTCTCAGTTAAATCTTCAAAAATATTGTCCACCTTTTCCACAATTTCAGCATCTCCATCTAACCCCATCTGCTTCATTGTATATAGTTGTCCTTTCGACTCTAAGATCTCTAGCTCAATCGCTTCTGTTTGTCTTTCTAGTATTATCATTTTCGAATTAGAGATCTTGGAGTTGAAAGGACAGCTGTGTGCAATGAAGCACATGGGGTCAAATGGAGATGCTGAAGTTGTGGAAAAAGTGGACAATATTTTCGAAGATTCAACTCAAAAGGAAGATGAACTCTCATATCTTGATCAATTGAGTCAAAGAGAGCGCAAAACCAACGATGAGCTTCAAGAAGCTCATCAAGAATTGGTAAATGTATGCATACAAGGTGCTATTCTTTTCATTCAAATCGAAAGTCTAAAAACGCTTAAAGTTTGCTTAATTCAAAAGTAACTAAATCCTGAGTTGTGAGCTCTCAAGAGAAATCACATAGTCAAAAGCTATAGCTAGTCAAAAGCTACGTGAATGATTTCACTTATATTCTTCAACAACTTTAGAGTAGAAGCCCCATGATTCATGTGTCTCTGTTATTGCGGGCTGACCAAACGGATTCTCTGCAACAAACTTCTTAACATTTTCTGCATCAGCTAATCGTTCCAAATACTTCTTTAGCTCACCGTCAGGTCCTGTCACAAGAAAATGAAACATCAATGTGCTATTGATTGAAAGAGAATGCTGAGAATCAATGTTTCTGAGACTAACCCAATGCCGAATCTTCAGTGTCTTTGTACTTGTACGGGTAAGGGAAAATTGCAGTGTGTGGCTATAAGAAAGGAAGAGCAACACCAATCAATGTTGAGGTCAAAACTAAAAACTGAATGAATATAAGTCTACTCGTTGGTGTTTTGAGTACTTACAGGGTTAGACAAGGCCTTGTCAGGCGAATCATCAACTAGCAGAGTGTTTGTCTCATTGTACTTTCGATTCCCACAAAGGTTGCATTGCTCAAAACTGTCCCATACTCGTCGTAGATCTTTGAGGAACAGAGGTTTATCTTTCTTCTCCAGGGTTTTGTGATCCGTTAGAGTGCATTTATTCTGATCCTGTGTACATATGAAATTTATATGTGCTGAGTTCATTAGCTTGTTTTTGGACCAAAAATAAGAATAAATTCACTGCGTTTCTCATCATCTACTCCCAAAATGTTTTAAATAGATAATAGAGACTGTAGAGATCACTTACAAAGCATAACACCAGATTCCTCGCATGGTTTCCCATGATAACGTTGACCATATGATCCAACCCACTAGTAATACGAAACGGAGAGACAAGAATTTGTTGAGGAAATAAACTTACAAAGGACATGTAATTAAAAAAAGCAAAAGACAGTGCATTTGAGTTTTCAATCAGTTCAAGAAGCTTACATGCGTCTTGAGGACCATATAGCAACATCAAATCTCTCAAAGCAAAAATCAAGGAAATCAGAAACAAATGGTCTCCTGAAGACTATAGACAAAATAGGAAAATGAAATTACTTTATAGCTAATGAAAGCCAGAAACAAACTAAAAGCAACCACATTAAAATTGAATTATTACTTACTTGATCTGTGTGACACTTTACTATCTGGAACATATTGTCCAGTATACCCCTGAACAACATCTCCAAGAATGCCATTTAGATCAAATATGATCAATTTTTTACCAACTTCACAGGGGCATTTAGGTAGGTCTCCCGCTGGAGAAACTCCTTGAAGCACATGATCTAAAGAAATTTCCTTCATCTCACTCTCCTTAGTTTTGACATCTTCTCCTTCAAACCCATCCACAAGGTCTCCTCTTTTATCTTCTTTCTCTTTCTCCATAGTTGCAACAACCAGAACAGTTCCCAATGGATCTTCTTTCTCTTTCTCTGTAGTTTCAACAACCTGAACACTTTCCAATGGGTCTTCTTTCTCCTTTTTTGTAGTTTCCACAACATGAACACTTTCCAATGGATCACAGACCTTTATTGCTTTGGTTTTCTTCTTTTTCTTTTTCTCGGCTTTAGAAATCTGAGTTTGGACAACATCTTCACTAAGTTTGACATCTGTATTTTCACTTAATTCCTCTTTGTCTTCGTTGGATTTCAGATCCACCACAACAGTAGGAACAGATGTTCCCTCTTCACCGCCACCATTCTCAGCATCATTTACCACAAGTAATGGTTTGTCAACGTCCATTGCTTTGGTCTTTCTCTTCTTCTTCTTTCTTTTGGCTTTTGGACTCTGAGCTTTGGCTTTGACATCTGTGCTCACTCCTTGTTCAACTGTAAGGTCAGCACTATTACTTTCCTCGAGTGAGTTTCTGTCCCTCTTTTGATTTCTATTTTCTTCTTGGGAACAACTCATATCAGCATGGTCTTGTGGTGTGATTTTGTCTGCATCATCCACCATTTTCTCATCACATAAAGAGTTTTCTTTCTTCTTCGTTTCTATCTTTTTTGATCTTTTTCTCTTGGAACCTTTCATGTGAACATCTAGTAGTGAATCCTCTCTTGCTGATAAACTTGGGTTTGTAGCTCCAGGCTCTTCAAGTGAGATTCGTTGACATGACTCATTTCCCTGATTCCTCAATATTCTCTTTTGCATTTCACTAATATTGTTTTCCCAGTCTTGAATTATTTCCTTTGCTACAAATTCTTGTTCCTGCTTGTTGACTAGATCCAACGTGAATCCAAGAGTGCTTTTGAGAAGCTCCACTGTTTTCATTAGACTCTCATGCTCCTTTAGAAGGTTCTCATATTTTTTTTCAAGAGCCTTGTGTTCAATTAGAGGAACATATTCGGAGATCTTCTCCACTATATTAGTGTCCATGATTCCTTTAACTCAGAATCAGCTGCAATTTAAGACCAACCAGATAAACGTTATTAACTTTACCACAAAATTACTTTCACCTAAAGAATACAGAGATTACATGAATGAAAAAGCTACCCATAAATCGACCAACAGGTATACCAAAACGAACTCCATTATTAAAAACAGAACCACAGACACTAATTAAATGTGAAGCTAAACGATCTCAACAAAGTTTTGTGAGAAAAAAAAGAGTTTATCAGTAAATAAGCACATTCTAATACAATTGTTCATCAAAATGATGATCAGTGTTCTTAATCCTTTAAAACAACAAAACCGTTTCATAAAGAGGAAACCAAAGACAAATTTTGCGACATGGAATAGACCTAAGAACAATCACAGCTAAAGCACAAAGCTTAAAACCCTAAAACCAAAATGGTTTGATAAAACTCGAAAAATCCAGAGTCAGATTGAAGAAGAGCAAAAGAAGAGTAACCTGGAAACTGTCAAAGAGACGAATGAGTGACTTCTAGAAGAAGAACGTTAATAAGTACAGCGACGAAGTAGAGAGAACTGAATCGTCGTTCGCAACGAATATAATAAGAAAATCTTACTTTGGGCCATATACTCGGTCCATTATAAAATAGACAATTTGAACTTTGGGCCAAATATTTATATACGATTCTGAAGGGAATCCATGTCTAATCACTATTGTCATTCCTCTATTTTCTTTTTCTTTTAAAAATTTTTAAATTAAAAACTGCTTCAAAAAACCAAAAACTATGAAAATTAGGATTATTTACAATCCAACCACATATATCTTGACCCAACTAAACCCACCTCAAGCTAAAATCACCCAATTTTATCTTTTCGTTTCAAATATCGTAAAGTCCCTAATTTGTTTCTACCTTGAGGCGACGATGAGAGAAGATTTGATTTCTTGCTTTGTTGGTTCTCTCATTATTCATCTGATCGGCACATTTCTTCTTTTTCTACCTTCTATGATATTCACAAGGTAAGATTCTCTCATTATTCATCTCATCAGCCCATTGAAGTTGTTGATTCTTTGATCTGATGAGTATTCCTAAAGTATGAATCCTTAATTGATTCAATAAATTGTCAATGGTTAAGTTTTTAAATTTTGTTGGATTTGAATCCAAAATAGCTATTTTTTGTGTTAATCAGTTTCCTATCTGTTTTGTTGATGCAAGCTTAGGTTTTGGTATCTTTAGTCTATTGTATAACCAACAATCGTAATTACCTTTCTTTAGTTGTAAAATGGGGTTTTGTTTTGTTTTGTGTTATCTGAGTGATGGTTATAGTGAGAGATGGTAGTGGGATAGGTGATACACAATTGAAAAAGAAAACTAAGAATAAGAATAACAAGAAGGATACACACATGGAAAAGAAAACTAAGAAGTAGGATTTGGATAATGTGAAATGAAGAAGAAATAAAAGAAAAAGAAGAAGTAATTGATGATGCTAATGGAGACGAAGAGGATGATGATGGTACTAGAGAGGGAGGAGAGAGCAGTAAAGAAGAAGAAGACACAAGTTAGGTACATTTTAAACAACTCGGACAATTGTGTCTTGGTTTGTAGTATGGTACAATTAGTACATATAGGAACAACTATCAAATTTTTTACTGTTATTTATTTTATTTTGCAGGATATATATGATGATGTTGCTGACAAAAGAAAATTTGGAGAAAGGAGATAAAGATGATGAAGAAGACATGAGTAAGGTACATCTAAAACAATTAGGACAATTGTGTATTGTTTTTTGGTTTGGTACAATTAGTACAACTAAGAAAAATTGTAAATTATTGTTTTTGTATTTATTTTGCACGATGTATCGGATGATGATGTTGATAAAGTAGAGGTGGAGAAAGGAAATAACGATGAAGATTCTCTGGGAAAAAGCATTCAGATGCACCAGATAATGTTGGTCTAACTGAGAACAACTTAGAATTAATTTTTGGTTATAGTACAAGTGGTACAACTCTAAACGAATTAATGTATAATTTTTTGAATTTGCAGGATGCCTCTGATGATGAAGACTATTTTTGCGCATTACAGCCAGAGAAAATGTATTTTGACCCGAGTAAGTACACCAAATTGGTTAGGATAGGAACAAGGTGTAATATGCAACAGACATTGGAGTTTCTTGAGCAATTTATGGCAGAAGTGAAATGGTTAAGAGAGAATGAGCAGTTTAAGCATGTATTCCACATGCCGATGGAGCAAAATCACCAAATCCAAGGCATGTGGATGCTTATGCTACGCATAACTTGCCCGAGTCGCAAAGGGAGTGCTGGTTTTTGGTGAATGGAAGACTGATCAGATATTCTATTATAGAGCACACCCTTTTAACTAGATTTAATTGCAAAGAATACCCTGCAGACTGGACGAAGTTAGGAGGTTTGGAATTTGCTAAAAGGGTGTTTAAGAAAACTAAAGAATAAAGATTGGAGCAGTAGAAAATATGCTCGAGAGCATGAAAACCAAGAAGACCGTTGCGGACATGATGAAATTGGTTATTCTTTATTTTCTCTGAAAGGTATTGAAAGCGAAGAATACGTATGAACCGACTGTCCATGAATTCCTACTAAAAATTGTCAATGATTTGAGTGTATGTGAGACATACCCATGGGGCCGTTATACTTTCAATGATTACATTGATGGGATTAAAGGGTTGCTGAAGAACATGAAGGGAGTCGTGAAAATGAACGTGCAACCTGGATTTTTTGGATTCATTATCCCTCTAGAGGTGAACAATTTAAATATTGGTCCAACTGATACAACTGTTGTGTTTTTGATTGTGGCTTTTGAGATTTTGATTATGGCTTCGACTCATTGTACATATTATGGCTTTCAAGTGTACCTGAGACCTTGGACAGAATTTTCCTGAAGATGTACCAATGGATTCGGGTTGTCCAAGGATGTGTAAACAAAAGTTCATTCGGGGAGACAACAAAGGTCCTTTGTTGGATTAAACGTTGCGCTCAGAGACAATAAGGTTAGTTATATGAACGAACTTAGTATTATTAGTGTTTATCCCGAGTTTGAATTTAAAATAAGTTCTTATGATAATTTCAGGTGATTACTACCATCTTGCAGCCTACCTTGGATGAGCGAGACTTGTTGAGACGATATGTTGAGGATTATGTTGACGATGGTATGGGTTTAATTGATTTGATCGTTGAAAGCTGGATAGGTTGGATCAAAAATATTCTGGAAAGGTTGGATCAAAAGGACATCGAAGCTTAAGCTCTGAGGATGATCGAGGTCGAGGGTGTGGATGAGAAGGAGAACCTTGTTTAACAGCGTGTTGAATACCCTAAATCTCTAGAGGCAATACTCTTGAATGATTTGGACAAAGGGTTTGGGATACACATGGGGGTGCTTGGTGACATGATTGACAAAGTGTTTTGCCATGCTTAGTGTTTTGGAGACGAAAGTGCAGATTCTCCATAACTAGGTGGCAGGTCAAAGAATAGATCTAACATATGAGGGTTGTACTCCCAAGAATGGATTCGTATTGATCCATAACACTACCCTCATATTTCCATCCGAGGTTTCAGGAGAGTTTGTGGCAGATAAGGATGCTAGTGTCTTTGAAGATGGTGAAGAGAAGAATGATGAAGTGAATGAAAAGGAGAATGAAGAAGAACGTGATGGTGATAAAGGGAATGAAAGGGAGAATAAGGAAGGAACATTATGGTGATGAGAATGAAAAGGATAATGAAGAAGAAAAGTGTGGTGAAAAGTATAATGAAGAAGAAGAGTATGGTGATAAGATTAAGAAGGATAAAGAAAAGAAGAATCTGGAGAAAAAATAGGAGAAGAGGAAGGACAAAGAAGGGACGATGACGGTGAACGTGAACAATGATAAGGTAATAGAAACATGTGCTAAGTAGAACAAAAGAGCATTGAATAAGTATACACCCGAGGATCGGAAGAAGTAGAATAAGTGATATTGGGATATGTATTCTGGTTTTTGAACGTGAGTTTATGTATTTTGGTATTTTGAATCACTTGGTCAATTTTATTAGGTTATTGTATTTTGGAACAACTAATACAACTAAGACAACTTATGTTATTGTTCAATTGGTACAAGTACAAACGTCTAAAATACTAATCCTAGCTTTGTCAAATGAAATCAACTACAAAATTTTCAAAATCTAAAAGAAAAAAGAAAAGTAATTGACAAAAAAGAGGGAAAAAAGGAAAAATGGAAAATATATAGGTAATATTAAAATAATATAACTTTTTCAAAAAAAAATTAAATTTTTGAAATTTTAAAATCTTTCCTCCTCTCTCTTATTTTTTTATAATTAGGCATAGATGAACCTAGTTTTCCAATTGTACAGTCGTCCAAATAGTTGTATTTTGACAGTTTTTTTATTTTTGTAGTTGGACCTTATGTAGGATAAGTGTTTTGTTGTTAGACTTCTGATTTTCCCCTATTAATCACCAGTTAGGAGGTTTCCACAATACAATATGTTCGAACTAAAAGTATTCACATTTTCTCTTAGTAAACGGGTGACAAGTAACATTAGACTCATTATATTAATAGTAGTGTTTTGTGTGAAAATACAAAAATGTTTTCAAATAATTGAAAAATTCTTGTTTTATTCATTTCTAATTTTTTCTTACGTGTTTTAGAATATGTACATTGCTTACTTAGAGGATTCCACATATTAATTGAAAATAATGACAAATTACTATTTCATACACAATTGGACTAAATTGAAATAATTGTACAAATCAACCAAGTAGAACAAATTGTACTAAACAGAAAGTTACCAATTGTACACATTTGTTCCTAGTTGGACCCACCGACAAGTACTCAGACAAACACAAAAATTAAAAAATTTGGGCTGCAACCACCTTTTGCAAGTTTATTCTAGGGATGTACTTGTTCTTCTTCCTACGGTGACGTTCTCCAGATGATGGAAATTGTGTTTCTTGATTTCTTCCTCGCTTTGGTTTGTAACTCGGCGGTAAGGTGTACAATTCCTAAATTTTTGCAGTAATACTCCACTCAAACTCATGCAGAACTAAATAAATCATTTTCTCATATGTCAATGTTAGTGTATGTGTTATACTTGTCTCCTTCAAAATAGCACCTTGTCCATCTTTCAAACTTTATACTATCTCAGATATTTAGCAGCTGTAGGCCACCTACTCATAAACTGAATATACTTTCTCTTAAGCCCACTCTCCATATAAGTATAAGCGCAATCCTTGAATTTTTCCGCAGATGTATCCTTTTCATTCACCACCTTTCCTCTCACATTTTGAGACAAATGCCAGATGCAATGCCCATGCTTGGCACTCGGGTACACCGTCTCCACTGCTTTGATGATACTTTGATGTTTGTCGCTTATGAAAACCAATTTAAGATTATTTGGTATAACAGTTTTCAGCTTTGTGAAAAAACCAGCTCTAACTAACATCTTTCTCACTGTCAATCACACCAGAGGCAATTGGGTAATGGTTATGATTAGGATCCTGAGCTGTTGCAAAAACAAACATACCACCATATTCGGTATTAAGAAAAATGGCATCCACAACTATCACTTTTCTCATTGCCTCAAAACATTCAATGCTAGCACCCAACACGATGAATAGGTACTTGAACCTCTTATCTGCATCCACTTCCACACTTCTTATCGTTTTAGGATTGGCCTACTCTAACTGAAACAGATAAGAAAACAACAATTTGTAACTTTTTCAGGATTTCTGCGTATCTCAGCAACATGGCTTTTTTCTTCCTCTCAAAGCGGTAGAGTAGGAGCAACCTATAGAAAGTTTTGTTTGTACAATATTAACAATGCTTGTAGCAGGTGGGGGTGTTCATTTGACTAGGAAAATCTTCGTGCATTGAATTTGCTACTACTCGTTGTATGCCTCTTTGTTTAATACATCTTGTGCTCTGAAGAGTCCGAGAGCATATATGCATCTTTTTGTGTACTCTAATAGTCCAAAATACTGAATCCTTATCTCTCGCAGCTCGTAAATGCTATTTACAACCTTTTGAAGCTTGAAGGGATCATAGCATAAGTAGTGAGTATCCAACTTAATTGTTTGATACTCAAAACAATTTTTATTTGCAGCTTTGAGAACCAAATCTTGCACTGACTGCCTAGATCAAAATTCTTGCTTTATCTCAAGACCAATAACATATTCCCATTCTTCAACATTCTTAATTTCTTCTACACGAATTGGTAGGTCAACAACATCCAAATGGTTATTCATCATTACCAACATTCTTGTTAAAAACATTCTCCCTTATCTCATCAATAATCATCTCATTTCGTTGTTCTTCAATAGTATGGATGTCAACATTATCTATATTTTCCATCTCATCAACTCTACCATTTAAAACCAGCTCCCCATAATTCACACCAAAAGCACTTCCTCACTCTGCTCTTAAAAGTTGGTCCATCATCTCATTTTTTCACACCATTCAATAACTCCACTTGCAAAACATGTGTCAACCATTTCTTTATCAAATTACGTTGAATAAATCAAAATTTCCTCGTGGTTTCTATCCTAACTTTCTTGTATATCTTATTTACTAAAACTGAATAAGTTATCTCAACCAAATAATAAGTCTTAAACAATATAGCATAAAGAGAATTTCCTGAAATCCATTCATGATCTTTTGAATAGCACCATCCATGCTCATATTGCACGTCTGTGTACATATTCTTTAACGCCTTCTGTATATATAACAAAACAAAATTCATTCAAGAATTACATAAATTTTATAGTTGTACCTAAATGTACCAGTTGTTCCGTTATCTCTCAAAAATACTCATTGCTCAATAGCTGTACCTAAATGTACCAGTTGGAAAAAATCTGCATAATCAACTTATTGAATAAGGTTGATTTGGGTATTCTTGTTTTCTTCCTATTCAACACGATTCAAGACAACTATGATAGTATTAATCAATGCACATATCTAATCATTACTATAAACGTTAACACCAACTAAATGTGATACCCGATCAAGCAATTTTTATTTAAAAAACAAAATTAGTAACTCAAAAAGTGACCTAGTTCTTTTCTTCTTTTCAGCAAGGATGGAGGAGATGAGTGGATAAGATACTAGTCAACAATGGCGTAGAAGAGGAGTGAATAATAAACCGGCGAGATGGATCAAGCTGAACAGAGAAGAAGAGGAAGCTCTCTTTCGTCGGCGAAGAACAAATAAAATCGGGATTGGCTTCTATTTCACGTGTATATATATATATATAAGCTCTAATCCAAATCGAGTATTTGAGTAAAAATCCACAAATGAAACATTAGACTTCGTCTGACAACGTTGATTATATTTTTTCTCAAAAGTGGCTTTTAAGATTGTCATCCTTCTGAAGGTAAAATAACAACAATATCTGCTATTGGATCTGCAATGAGTTCTTCTGCCAACAATGGATCAAGATCAATATATTCTGACAAGTTTCTCTTTCTTACATCTTAAGCAACCTCTCATTAGAACCTGAGAGAAAGAGTTGTTGGTTTATGTGCCTTGTATATGTACTGCAGCCTGTAATTTTCAGTACTACAGGTAATGTGGCTTGTTTTTTGTTAATTGTGTGTACTTACCGTGTGATTAGGTATATAATGTCAATGAAAGTGTCTGATTCTACAGTTGAAGCTTTGTTTTCTACATTAAATGATGAAGCAAAGAAGATTATTGGCAGCACAGCTGATGAACACAATAAATTGAAGACAAAAGTAGAAAATCTGTAATCATTTAAAATATCTAAGTGAATGCTCCAAGTGTTCCCTAATTAGTGTTTCTCAGCAAGTGTACAACAGAGAAAACCAATTGAGTCTTAGATTATTGCTCCAAGACATTACTAAGAACAATACATCTAAGTGATTCATGCTATTGAATGTTTTCTGCTGTTGGTTAAGCTTTGTTAGACTTTGTAAGTGTACCAACAATCAATATCCAGAGCCATTGACAAAAAAAAGTAGAAGCAAAAACTGAAAGTTGGTTTCTACAAAATTTCCAAGAAAAATATCAAATTCAACTGAAAAATCACTGTTGCTGATCCAAAGACGACCTCAATTCCTGGAAATTGTGTAGAGTTGCAGTAAAACCAGTGAACAAACCATCAACACTTATCTTATTGAGCCAAAAATCATACTCTAAATCAGTGATGATAGCTAGAGGCAGAAGTTAAGGTTTTACACCCAAACCTGAAGACTACACAAATCTGTTGGTGTCATGATGTGTTTATTGTTCACAGGAACAATTGTGTCTTTCCATATACCAATCCTAATCACATATGCTTTAATGTAATATCAAATATGCTAATGTTGTAATCTCTGCATTGACTTGGTAAGTGATTTCTTGGTTCCAGTTTAGAACCATTAGGAAGAAAATACAATGACCTTAGGCAGAATCAGAAATCAAGAGTAACAGTATAAGAAATGGTAGAAATTTAGACAAGTTACTTAGCCCTGAAGACAGACCATCGTATTTTTGATATCTTATTATTAATTAGGTTCATATATCTTAAGAAATAACAAAGCTTGATAACTTAAATTAGTTAACCATAAAACTTTCATGTTTTAACATCATAACTGTGAACCAAAAAAACAATAACAATGCATCCGAAATTCAAAGTTTCAAACAGCAAAAACTATTAACCAAAATCATTCAAACTTTCCAGTACTTCTCCATCTTCTGTATCATCTACTTCTCTTTCTTGAGTTTCCTTCATCATCATCGTCACTAATGACTATTACATCTGCACAAACGTTTAACCGAATAACATTTTTAGTCTGCCATAAAAGCTAAATACAATAAGGGAAACTCTAAAAGTTACCATTAGGTTCTTCTGCAGGACTTGAACCACCTGAATTCATACCATTCATCTTAAATTCATAGCCTATCTCGAGCGTCTCATCCAACAATAATATTTCCTCATCCATAACATCATGTAAATTAAATCCGTAGAGGGATTCTACAAACTCGAGTAATAGGATCATTTTTTTATATTCAGCCTCCATTAACACAAGCTGCCTTTTCAAACGCTCATGCTCCTCAAGTGGAACATAGTTGTTATTTGAGCTTCCAGTTTCAGAACATGCGTCCTCTGCAACATTCTCCATGATTTTACTCGGAAAATCTGCATTTTTTCATAGAGAATACATGAATTAAAAAGCCTCTCATAACCCAAATGTTATGATAAAACTCGAAATAAAAAGAGTCATCTTAAATCTCAAAGAAGAAATGACCATGGAGAGGCATCAATATTAAGAACAGAAGAGTAGAAGTTAAATGTAACGTCTCAAAGATTGAGCTGAATGCAGAAGAAGAACTAAAGAGACTTACATGGAAAATGTGACACTGACCAAAGATTGTATGTAGGAGACGATCGAGGAGCTTAAATAGCAAACAGAGAGACTCAAACGTCGCACTGGGTGCGAGACTAATACTTTGGGAAGGTACATAATAATTTCAGTTTGAGTTTTGAGTGCTTTATTTTTCAAATTCTGAAGAGAAGTTGAAAAGAATGTTTTGGGCCACATATTCGGCCATTAAAAAGTAAATAGTTTAGATATCTCCCATTTTCTATACTGTTGGTAGATTAAATTGAAGTAATATACACATGTAAACCACTAATTAGGAGATTGAACTTAACTATAATACCTACACTTCTTAACACCAAGTAGGACCAAAATGCCCCTACGTGTGGCGCTGCGTTTGAAGTAACCATTATGCTACTGTGGACCTCAGCAATCTCTGTTGCCGTGCATTAAAAATTTGTTTCTTTTGAAGACATGCCATCTTGTAATGCGGGCCTGGGCAACCGAGTAGACGGTTCCAATTCTGAGTCATACCTTCCGCTTCCATACCCCAGAAGAAGTTAAGTTTATATCTAAAAATCGCATCAAAGCTGATAGGATACTAGATGGTAGGATTTTCGACCATAAACCATCGACTGCAAGACAAGGCTTAAATCTGGTTGTCGAGTTTCTGACTAAATACACCAATATTAAAGGGAAGAGACCTTCAAAGACAAAGAGAGAGACAACCTTATTAGACATGCTTCAGCTGTCTAAACTCAATGACTGACTCAACACTCAAGAACTGGAGCAGCACGCAAGGAATTCACGACAACAACCTTCCCTGGAGGATCAGAAAGAATACACTCACTTATCAAGGCGCTCGAAACGCTAAAAAGGAGATTAAGCCATGAAGTTAATCTATATGGATTCTTGACTCAATTAGCTAGATACTCGAGGTTGAATCATCCTAACCACAGCTCTGAGTCGAGATTTATGTATTTTACAAGCTGGACCTTCTGCACTAAGGCCTTATTCGTGAAAATGCCAACTTTCGAGCAACACATACTAGCTCAGGAGCGGCCTTCACTCCGAACCACTTGGAGGTTATTCTTGGGCCTTTTAGGGATCCAACAAGACCAAGATTGCATCATTCGCCCGATAGATCCTCCAGATGCCCACCTTACAATAAGAAGGTCTCATTCGACTCTGTTTAAGGAAAGTTCGGGATCTACTTCCCTTAAGAGCTTGTAGATTTATGTGTGGTGACCAGGAGAAACTCTAAGACAATCAGAAGCATCCAGGAGAGTCTTCCAATGCTCCAGAACGCACAGAATTAGGCGAATCCTCCCCATTAAAGACTTTCCATATTCGGCCGATCACCAAATCTTCTCTAACGACTCCAAGATCGATGACCCTCATCACTTGTCCGTTAGACACTTATTACTTGGATATTTCCTTCCTAATTTAAGCATATAACCGTTGTAGTCTCGAGCCTATATAACCTCAAGCTTTTCTTTGTATTTCACACACTTTTTAGCCTTGAATAATGAACGAAAAATAACTTTTTTCTTGATATAAAACTTAGTCGCTTTCTCTTCTTTTGAGGATCTGAGAGTGAGAGACGAGTCAAGCTTGTGAGGATTCCAACTTAACGGACCCGAGATTATCAAAGGAATCATCAACCTCCTTTGTGGTTCTCATTCCCACAATTCCGCCAAAACTAGATTCCATCGGTTTGGACTCACCAAGGTCAAGCCGTTGAATCCATATCCAAGACCTCACTTCCAAGGCTCTCATCAAAAGCTCTTCCGCCTTTCTCCTCCATATTCTCCTCGCGCGGTAATTCACACCATATTTTGTTCAGATCTTGCATAGACCGGTAATTTTTCTAACTTTTCTAACTGTTTATCCACCTCTCAAATTGGCCCGTCCAAACCGACTATAGTTCCATGGTTGGGCTTTCTCTTTATGTATTTTCCTTTCATTCGCTCTCTTCGTTGTATCACAAACTTTACCACATCGTGATTTACTAATTTGTATCAGATTTAGCCTCATGTATCTCACAACATCTATAGTTTAAGGTTAAATATGTTTATGTTTCGCACTAAAAGCCAGGAAATCACCCTTAACCGTTAATTTATTTCCTCAAATTGTTGCATGTGCCGTATATTTTGCAGTGTAGTCGCTTGCACACCTCATATTGCATACTCTACATTTGCATGACATACATATTTCATTTGGAGCTATTTTAGGTACTTTGGAGCATTCTGGAAGAGATGACGGGAACTTGATAAGCTCGATTGAACAACTCGACCAAACAGGTCGACTATAAGACTTCAAGTTTGGAGATTTCAGACTCAAACAATGGAACTCGACCCCAAGACTCGATCTGCTTGGCTCGAGCAGCAACTTTAGTGAAGATACTTTAAGGCTTGACCTCACAAGTCGACGTGCACCTGGTCGAGTTGTCTTTTTATGCTTTAGTTTTGTTGACTTTTTCTTCGTGGTGACTTATTAGTTTTTTGTAGATGGGCTATAAATACCCAAAAACATCCTAAAACAAGACATGTTTTCCAGATCTAGCAAAATTTTAAACTACATTTCTCTTTTTTCTCTTGAAAAAATACTTTTTTTATCTATATTCAATTGAGTATTGGCTTTTACTTTCTTTTTCAATATTGTTCATCTTTTTCTTCTCTTTTTTAGTTATGGTCTTTATTTTATTATTGGTTTTATGCATTGCATTATGGTTAGTGAGTAGATCCATTAGGATATATGAGGAAATGAATTAGATCCTTCATGCATAAAAATCTCCTCTCTAGGTGCGCTTAGTGCTTTTTTCAATATGGTCACTTGATATCTGATGGTTGATTTCCACACCCAATAGATGTTTGTAAAATTGCTTGAATAAACCTAGAGTTGAGATTTTCATCTCTAACTTAAAGGATTGATTGCTAGAATTTTTATTGGCTATATTAGGTTGTTTCTTAATGTCAGTCCAAGTGTGGATCGCTAACGGGAGTTAGGTCTGGTTGCACTTGGAGTTGAACTTATATTTATGGGAGTGATGTTGATTGTTTGAATCAATTTCCTAGAGGTCATTTAAATAAGTTGTTAAGCAAGTGTAGACCCTGAGTGAAAGTCTGATCGTTTTACCCACACCTCATGAACCTATCTTCATCGCATACTATCTTTGTTAGCTCTATTTTTAGTATATTTCTCTGTTTTGATTTTGCTCTATTTTTGTTTGTTTTCATTAGAGATTTGGTGACAAGAATTATATACATATTGATTTGGATTAGATTTGTTTAGCATATCTGAAGTTCTTGCATCACACTCCTTGGTTCGATAACCTTATATGCTATAAGGATTTGATAACTTCAGACGTAAAAATCATGTTATCAAATTGGCGTTGTTGTCAAACTGAGTGTTTGCTTCCATTTGATCGTTATTGGTATCATATCCTCCATTGACTTGGTTGACTATCAGTTGTGAATCACAACAAT
The DNA here is from genome assembly GCA_023374145.1 of Lepidium sativum. NCBI lineage: Eukaryota > Viridiplantae > Streptophyta > Magnoliopsida > Brassicales > Brassicaceae > Lepidium > Lepidium sativum. The sequence continues at coordinate 18,431 of JAKUCM010005255.1, read as the reverse complement.
ATCCGATTTGGCCTTCCCCGATTTATTTCGCAAGTCAGATCCTTACAATAAGGGCTTTATACTCGGCCACATTGTTGGGCGAACAAAAAGCAAGCCGAAATGATGAATCTAGAATTTTCCTGTCTAGAGTTTCTAATTGGATTCTGACACTTGAACCATGCTATGATGCAGAACCATCCATGTAAAACCTCTAGAAAAGATTCAGATATGACTCGACCACTTCTAGCTCGGGGACCAACTCAATTAAGAAGTCAGCCAATACCTTATATTTGGCGATGGTTCGACCCTTATGTTCGATGTAGTATTCACTAAGCTCAATTTTCCACTTAGTCAGTCTGCCTGAATGATTTGGGTTGTGCAATATTGCCGACAACAGATGACTGGTTAAGATGATCATTGTGTGTGATTGGAAGTAAGGTTTTAACTTTCTAACCGAGACAACAACTACTAAGGCAAGTTTTTTCTTGAATGGATATTGAAAAACTAACATTCGAGTGTTGCTCTGTAATTTTCAAAATATCTTTCCTCCTGCATTTTTTGACATGATGGAACATGTTTCAATCCACCTGCTACATGAAGCAGCTCTTGGTGACTCCATTCAATTTCGATGGATGTAACCATTTGAGCGATTTATGGGACATCAAAAATAAAGGTAAAAAAAATCAAGCCAAAGTGGAAGGATCGATCATCGCAGGGACTCTGATAGAGAAAACTTCTCATTTTACATCATATTACTTTAGTCCAACCATTAAAACCAAAAAAAACCCAAGTAAGATTATATGGCGATTGAGGGCCTGCACCATCATATGCCATTGCGGTTCCTGAAATCTTCAATCAAGTCGGAAGACTTAGTGGAAAATTAAAGGAAGAGTACTAGGAAAAATCACACATATTGCTGTGTAGCTCAAGTTATATATTGCGAAACTGTGAAGATGTAGTGCCATTTGAAAGGTATATATATATATATATCGATTTTTTAATTCATTTATTTACATACATATTCTTATGAATCAATTGACTTAATTTGCAGTGAATTTGACAGACAGATATGAGAAGCCTTTCCTAATTTGCCAAAACAGAATATGACATGTATGAAAAACGTGATTTTGCTTGATGATTAAAATACTATGTACGTAAGATTAAATATTAACTACTTATAGTTATAAAAATTAAATTACAACACTATATATATATAAATAAAATGTTTAAAGATATATACATATATATATATATATATATTGTAGGTGAAAAATGGATGTGCATGCAAACTTTTGCCATTATGGTTGCATGAGATTGTCAAATACCCAATTGCAAGGATCATAACGGCTCCAATGTATTTCACTCACGAATACACTTTTCATACATACGATCATGGTTCTAGTAAATTAACTGCAAATTTTGGAATCCACGTGCTAGGTGAAACTAACTTTTACGACATTTTGAACAAAATTATAGAAGTCACATATCCTGGAATTATTGGATTGAGATGCATTTGATTCCAGTGTCATTGGTACAATGCAACAGCAGGTCGAGGAGTGCGTAATAATAACTTAGGGGTAACCGACATAAATGCAAGCCAAACATATTCCAAGTTTGACCATTTTATTCTAGCATGTCAAGCAGAACAAGTGTGTTTTATTCTTTATCCTTGTATAAAGAAAAGACGTGAGATGTGGCTATATGTTATAAAAGTGAATCGAAGAGGTCGTATAGAGGGGGAGGCCGATGATGTGGCTATGCAACAAGAAAGATCACCAGAAGTCGTTATAGCTGTCGAATCCCAGTGCTAATTTCAGCCCTTGACGCCCGAGGATGCTATCAGGATGAGTATCGAGGATATCCTCTCTGATCCAGTCCATAAATATCTTTCAAATCTCCATCTAAACCGTCCACTGAGAAATTTTTTGTATGATTTTAAACTTCTAAATTAATTAAGTTATAAATGTTTTATTATCAATTTTCAAGTTTTTGTTTGGTTTAAAATATGTAGGTTCGATGACGACAAGATATTGGCGACAACAATCTGGGAAATCTTTACACGGGAATTCTAAGAACCACACGCTAATTATATCCAAACCCAACTCCAAATCGGCGATTGATGATTCAAACCTTTGAGGTAAATTTTTTCTTTCGTTTATTTAATTTTATTAATGTCTTTTTTTATCTAAGGTTTATTATAATAACTTAATCAGTCTATATAGAAATGTTTCCATTGGGATTTTTCTATTACAGCGCAAGTCCGTAGAGAGTTTAAGGTAGCTTTGAAGAGATGGATGAGCGATCAAATAGTATATTGGAAGGGTAAATGGAGGAAGAGAGTCAACTACGTAATGCCCCAATGGTTCAAATATTTGGTATGAGAAGGTCTTATTCGCTATTGGAAAGATCTAAAGTCGCTGAAGAAGAGAGCTAGCTGTCAGGCAGCTTGATTATTTGATCCTGATGGCAGCTATCAACACAAGCATTGCTCAGGATGGAACTCGTTTCAAACCCGAACCCGCAAATAGGTAATTCAAATTTAATTTATTGGAAATATTTAAATATAATACATAAAAAGTTTTTCTAATAATATATGTTTTTCAATACTTTCAGCAAGAGCAATCATGAGATACTCATCATGATATTCTGAGCAGTCTTTACGTGACCAAAATGAACAAGGATGGAATTTTTGTGGATAAAAAATTAGACTAGATCTACAACGAAGTTACTGCAAAGTTGCAGCAACTTACTCAAAATTGTGGTGATAAGAGCTCTACATCTGGTGGATTACCTACTACACAAAAAACCAAATATATGCAATTTTAAATTCTTTCTTTTTTAGTTTATATTTATTACACTAACGTTAAAATATATTTCTTTTATTTAAACACTCCCCGTAAAAAGGGAAGATTTTTTGGAACAAGTTCACTAGGATCAATAATTTAGCTGTATATATCGCCGCAAGGATTCTCTCAATCCTCCGGAGCTTCCGATGATTAGAGAGAGATATAGATCGTCAGTCGCATGAGTTAGATCGGACGAATAGTGATCTAGCTAAAGCTAAGAAAAAAATATTGAACGTTGATGTGTTTGCGGAGATAAACGTTGAAGATGCGGGATCCGCCTCGATGAACTTGGACCAACGAGATGATTTTTATATTTTTAAAATATTTGTAAAATAGTTTTATTTATATTTATTCGATTTTTTTTTGATAATTGTTTTTTTTAATAATTTAGTATTTTCGTCGCAAAAGGCATCACAAAAAGAATGAACACACATAAACATTGCAACTAAACTTTTTGCAGATCGTCACTCAGAATCATCGCAAATTGAAAAGTCGTATATATTCTGATTAGTGTATTTACATGTCACTAAACTGAATTTTGAATATTTTTCCATCACATACTTTTAAAATAAAAATAGAATTAAAAAACAGAGAAGTGTAATTAAGTAACTGGTTTGTGTAACTAAAAATCTAGCTTGTTGTATCAAAAAATCCAACAAAATAGCTTCGTTTTTGGAGTAAGTTAACAAGTTAAGTAATTCGATTAGATAAGATTGAGATATTTTAGAAATTATCTAAAATACAGTTTTCTAATTGTAAAAAGAACTTATCTAATTTTATAAGGAGATGTCAAGGTTGTGACATAACGTGTGAGATTAATATTGAGAGTTTAAGTTTTGACAGATTTTCCTAAGCTAATAAAGAAGAGTTATTTCTTTAATTTTCTTATTTTATATTCCTAAGTTCTTTAATTGGTATCAGAACTTTAGGAATCACGAGGGATCGACTAGGTAAAGTTTTAATCACATGAAGGAGATAAACGAAACAACAATGGTGGACGATCAAGCATTGGTACCCGCAGAGAAGAACAAAGGCAGAGGAAAGTCTTCCTTTATAGCATGTCTGGTGTTAACCGCAACCAACTACACTGTTTGGTCCACAAAGATGATGTTATGTCTCAATGTACATGAAGTATGGGAAGTAGGTGAGACAGAGATTGATGACAAGAAGAAGAATAACATGGTGATGGCACTCCTATTCTAATCTATATTGGAGGATCATATCCTACAAGTTGGCGAACTAAACATGGCAAAGAGGGTATGAGAGGCTATCAAAACTCAAAATCTAGGGGTTGAGCAGGTTAAGGAAGTTAGGTTACAAACCTTGATGTCCGAATTTGTTCACCACAAGATGAGAGAAACCGATACAATATATGAATTCATGGGAAAGTTATTGGCTATTTCATCAAGTTGCTCTTCTCTCAGAGAGAAAATTGAAGAAACAAAGTTGGTGAAGAAGTTCCTCAAGTGTCTTCCGAGAAAGAAATACATCCACATGGTACATCGCTTCAGAAACTTCTAGATCTTAAGACCACATGCTTTAAGGATGTAGTAAGACGCCTAAAAGCCTATGAATAAAGAATCCTCAAAGAAGATGAGAAGCCCAAGACGATCAAAAACAGTTGATGTAATAGGAAACACAAAACAAAATGAGGAGCTATAGCGAAGGATCGAGGAAGAGGACGCCAAACAATCTCTAGAGGTAGAGGCCACGGAAGAGGAAACATAGATTTCAATATCTCTAAGGTAATTTGTTACCGTTGTGACAAATATAGACACTTTGCATCTAAGTGTCTGGATCGATTGCTTTAGCTTCTTGAAACACACGATGATGAAAATGAACAAGAAACACAAGAAGGTGATGACTTATTTCTACATGAAATCATGTTTCTAAATGAAGAAAATTGCATACCAAGTAAATTCGAAACCAACAATCAAGAGAGAAATATTTGGTATCTTGACAATGGAGCTAGAAATCACATGACCGGAGATAGAAGATACTTTACTAAACTTGATGAGACCATCCCCGGGAAGGTGAGATTTGGTGATGACTCACGGGTTGACATCAAAGGAAAATGTTTTATTTCTTTTGTTGATCAAAATGGGAATGAAAAGGTGATGAAAGATGTGTATTTTATTCCCGATTTAAGAGCAACATAATAAGTCTTGCACAAGAAACAGAGGAAAGATGTGATGTTAGGTTAAGAGGAGACAATCTAATTATGCATGATCAAGAGGGCAATCTTATCGTTAGTGCCAAATGGAGTAAAAATCGCTTGTACAAGGTAGTTATGGACATAAAGGATATCACACAATTGCATCTAAATGAACTAAGTGAATCTAGTAGATGGCATTTGAGGTTGGGGCATGTAAATCTTGAGACGATGAAGAGCATAGTTAATGGAGAATGTGTTAAAGGGCTTTCGAAGATTAGTGTAAACAAAGAATTATGTGGCTCTTGCTTGCTTGGAAAAAAACGAGAAAGGCTTTCCTTAAAGCCACACAATTTCGAGCAAAGAAGAGTCGTGAACTTATTCATGGAGATATTTGTGGTCCAATAACACCATCAATGGCTGCTAGGAATAGGTACATCGTTGTTCTCATTTATGGTCGTAGTAGATATATGTGGACGAGTTTGGTGAAGGAAAAAGGTGAAGCATTCAACAAATTCAAGAGCTTTAAGAAGATTGTCGAACAATAAATAAAAGAAAGGATACAAGTGTTTCGAACGGACAGAGGTGGAGAGTTTCTATCAAAGGAGTTTGATGGTTTTTGTGAACAAAACGAGATCAAAAGGCACTTAACGGCACCATATACTTCACAACAAAACGGAGTAGTGGAGAGAAGAAATTGGACTCTTATGGAGATGTATAGGAGTATTATGAAGCATATGTGCGTTCCAAACTACTTGTGGGGAGAAGTAGTAAGGCATTATACATACCTTATTAACCGAATCTCTACAAGAGCTCAAAAGGGGAAGAAACCATAGGAAATGTTGAGAAGAAAAACACCTAACATCAATCATGTCCGAGTTTTTGGGTGTATTGGCTATCCCAAAGTCGAGACACCACACTTGAAGAAGCTAGATGATTGATCTAGGAAGCTTGTTCCTCTTGGAACCGAGCCAGGATCAAAAGCATATCGAGTGTTTGATCCTCTTAACCAAAAAATAGTTGTGAGTCGTGATGTTGTGTCTAATAGACAAAGGGATAGAATTGGAGCAAACCCAACGATGAGAACCACAGTAATGAACAAGGATTTTGGTTCAAGCTTGCAACCTATGAGAATCAAGGAGAAAACATGTAACTTGTGCTGCAAGTAACAATCAAGTAGTCACAAATGACTTGGTAGAGTTCGACGAGAATGATTCACATGTCGAAGAAGACTTTGAAGAACCTAACCCAATTTTGAGAAGGTTTACAAGAGCTCCAACAAAGGTACTGAAACTTGTTGGATATAGTGATAGTAGTTACAATGTGGATCCCAATGATGGAAGAAGCACCACCATACACATTTTCTATCTTAGATCAAGCCCAATCTCATGGTGCTCCCAAAAGAAAGACATAATGGCGCTTTCATCGTGTGAAGCCGAGTGTATGGCTGCAACTGAGGCGGCTTTCAAGAACTTCTAAGTGAAATTACAGGATTAACAAATAAGAAGGTGGCAATTTGCATTGCTAATAAATATGCAATTGCACTTACCAAAAATCTGGTGTTTCATGGAAGAAGTAAACATATTCACACAAGGTGTCATTTCATAAGAGAGTGTGTTGAGAATGACCAAATCAAAATGGAACATGTTCCTAAGAATATACAAAAGGCGGACATTTTAACGAAGGCACTTGAAAGGTTCAAGTTCAAAGAGATGAAATATTACATTGGAATTAAGGACATATAAGAAATCGACATTAAGCTTAAAGGTGAGAATGTTGGAGTAAGCTTAATGTCAATGACTTTCTGAGCAAGTTAGATAGTTAGATTACATAAGATTGATATATTTTAAGATTAATATTGTTTTCCTAATTGTAAAAGGAACTTATATAATATTTATAAAGAGATAGCAAGGTTGTGGCATAAGTTGTGAGATTAAGACTAAGAGTTTAGATTTTTTTTTTACAAAAAAACTACTAATAAAGAAGAGTTATTTTTTTAATCTTTGATATCATATTCCTAAGTTCTTCATTCGTGTATTTGAGAAGTCAATGTCAGTCCAATTTTCTTCGTTCATCACAAGTCCAGGTCCAGAGAGATTGTCGATGCAAACAACAGTAGCTGAAGATATGTAGATATCACGCTTGATTGGTTTCGATTTTAAGCAAAATTTCAACACATTGATTACTCCTTTTATCGCCAACTTGATAAGTTTAATGCACCAAATTCTTGTACTTTATAAGAAGAAGAAGAAAGTGAAGAAACCTGGATTTTAACTTGGGTGTTAAGGCCATTTTAAAGCAAGTGCTTGATGAGAGCCTAAAAATTTCCTGTGCCACCAATGACACAAGTCTTGTTGGTTCTAGTGGAAATAAGACTGATACATGATTGTATTTTGGTTTTCTTGTTATGAGTTTAGAGTCTTGGTACTCTTATACAGAGTAAGAAAAAACCAATAGTCTTTGATAATTTGGTACACCCACAGATCAATAAACACTTGTTGAAAAGGAGCACGTGATCCTTGAAGTAAACAAGTAAACCAAAGGTTATGTTTTAAACAAACCATGTTTTGCTTTTCAACTTATAGTGTCTTGTACTCAATTCCAACAAAACCAGTCAGTTTGTTTTGACATAACTACACAAATACATATCCAAAATAATACTTTCAAAATGATAAAACCAGACCACCAAAAAAAGAGTGAAAGAGAGGCATTAACAGTGCATTCCTATCTAAAAACCATTGAACCTACATATCTAAAGGTTGTTCTTCGATGCCTCAGCTATCATGGATGTAACATCATCCACATAGTCAATTTTCTGCAGGAGAAACTTAAATTCATTAGCTTGTAACTGCTTGAACTTCTCTTCGATCTTCTTCTTCTCCTCAACCGGAACCAAATTCCATTTTTCTTTCACAAAACGTTCATCCAAACCAAAACCAGCTATGGACCGGAGTAAAAAGGAGTTCTCGAACCAACCATTATCATAATCTTCAACCTTTTTACCATTAGGTGAAGCAACAAACACCAAATCCTCCTTCACACTATCTAACTCCTTACTCTGACTCTTCTTAGCTACCCCAACAGACTTAATAGTCGATTCAAGAGCGATACCATCAGGACCCCATATATGCTTAGACAGATTATATGTTTTCTGATCATGAGCATTAGAAAATTTGAGTTCTGCACCATTCTTACATTTTTTACCCATAAACTTCTTTCTTAAGCTCCTAATCTTTTCCATAAATTGGTTCTTACTTACCTCAAAGCTAATAGATTCCTTGAGGAATTCATAAAACCCATTTTTGTCTTCAAAAGGAGACTTCCCTGTATCATCTTTGTATTCAATTAATCCTTGTAAAACAGAAACTTCATCTTCTTCAGTCCAAATTCTCTGAAAAGCTGATTTCTTTATACTCTCTTCTTCTCCTGAAGTAACTACTTTAGCTCGCTTCGTTAAATTGTTGTCCTTTAAAGGTGGCCCTTCACTCGCCGGCCTTTTGGTCCCTGATTTCGCCGCCGGAAGAGAAACAGACACTTTCGAATCCTTCTTACTCAGCTTGCCGGCAGAAACGGTTTTGCCAGACCCAGATTTTGGAGGATCCGTAGCTTCAGGTTCTGAATCTGTTTCAATCTCCGATCCAGAATCTGAGTCAGAGCTCTGCTTCCCGGCGGAGACAACGGTGCATTCTTGGGTGGAAGGAATTTTTACTGGACTTTTGGTAGGTTCTTCATCAGATGAAGAATCTTCTTCTTCTTCTGCAGATTCTGAAATCTGAGTTTCATCATCATCGCTAGACGAAGCCGATGGTGGATCTACAAACAGGTTTCGCTGTTTTTTAGCCATCGGAAAATGCAAAGATTGAATTCGGATTCTTCGAGAGATCGAGAGGAATCAAAGAGTGAAAGGAAAAGGTTTTTAGGGTTTGTGAGGACAAGAAAGGGTAATATTTCTCATAATTTTCTCTATTTAAATTCTAAAGGTCGTAACTTTAATCTATCTTGCAATATAAGATATATCTAGGGGTTTTTTTTTATTTCCAAAAGAATTAAGGGAAGTTATAGGGTCAACACTATTATCAAAAAACTATCTGGTCAAATGTAAATTATTTGTAGTTTTCCATAAATATAGATACATTGATTACATTCAAATCAAAAATATTCACGTTAGGAGAAAAATAAACTAGAATTGAATGTGTAGATTTATTTTACAAATGAATTTTGCATAATCATAGCTCCTTGAGATAATTAATAATAAACTACTTTTAATTCTTTTATCAGATTAATTAATAGAGTTACTAGTATTGTAATAAATTAATGTATATTTATAGTTAAACTTTTTGAAATCATTAATATATAGACAAATTAATAATTATTAAAAAATGTGTTCTAGAGTTAACAAAAAAAAGAAGTATTATAAATTCACAAAAGTTTCATTACATATTTTATATTTCATACTTATCTATTATATATTTTCTCTGTCTTATTATAAGTAATGTTTAATTTTCATTTTTTTATTTTAAAATATATGATATTTTATATTTCCAACATAAAAAATTAATCTATTATCCTTATTAAATTCTATTATTTAGTTATATTAATTATATTATTAATTATAATATAAAAATATGTCAAATAAAATTTCTTAAATGTTGAATAACATTTGTAAACATCAAATAATATGAGATAGAAAATGTATATATAATCATATGATATAATTCTCGTAATTTGATTCTTCAGTTCATTTAGCTTTATGATATTAATATATTTTTCTCTAATTACCAAGTCCAGATAGAATCCACCGCTAATGTCTTTTATGGCCCAATAGAAGTCCTCCACTTCGGATGCGTGTGGGCACTAATCTTCGGGACGTGCATTTGTCTTTTTAATATTCGTGCAATCTTTTTATATGAACTCTTTAATCTTTATTGTTTAACAAATTAATATCCATATCTTTGACCAAAAGAACTAATTATACCCATAAGTAAAGAGTGGTTAATATAGTTCTTTTGCTTCCTTCCTAAACTCTAGAAAATACATTGCCAAATCTATTTCCTTTCACTTTTACTTTTATGTTTTCTATAACTATATGCTTATGGGGAATAGCAAAATCTATCAAAAAATATTACCATTGAGACTGCAATTTGAGGTGAATGTGGCGATACATTACTTGAGAAAATACTTCGTAGACTGACACTTTGCAGGAAATTAGACCAAATCTTTTGTGTTAAGATCTCCAAATTTACGAAGTTACACGTAAGGCTCTTGCATGTCGAAAGCAACGTAATTATTGTCATTTTACCAATTGAGTCTCATCTCTGTTATATATTAGTTGCTTTCGTCACTTTACTGAATCTATCTTTTAGATTTTTTTCATTTACTTTTACCAAAAATAGCTGAATAAATGGACCAAAACCTTGCCAAAACTTTTCATTCTGAACTAGTGCAAAGCCATATCCAGAATATTTTTACCAGAATTATAATATAAACTAAATAATAAAATAATTTTATAAAACTACAAAATACTTTGTTCCATGAATAATAAGTGATTCAACTATTATAAGGTTGATACATTATCAAAATTTTATGATTATTTTTTGACGAATTATAAATTTCATCATAAAATAATCAATAAAACTTAAGTGCAATTTTCTCGTAATATTAGTCTCAACTTGTTTTGATTATCCAGGCAAGCCCAGTAAATTTAAGTTTGGTTCCAAGCTGCATCTTAAAATCCAAGGTAATTTTTTGTGAGATTATTTGGTGACCCTTATTCGAGCCCCAGTAAAATCCTGATGTCTTCAAGCAAAACTCTTATCATTACAGTAAACAGCAAGAACAATCTTTGTTGACAAAACTATAAGATCCAAAACAACTTAATTTTTCTTTATTACCTGTGCAAGACTTTGTCTATATAGTGTTTCTTTAATCATATAGTGTTTTACTAATAAAATGGAGGGAATAGGATACAAAAGAGCAGAATGTGTTCACGACCGTGGAGGAAAGTGTAATTGTTATACATGGTTTGATTTTAATTTGAAATTTATACCAATCTAATATAGTAAGAATAGACTTTAGATCTATTATTATAATAGATTATGATTTTTTTTTGTATAATATATATATATAGCATTTTTTGTATCTGTGATTCATCTATATATTTTTGGCTATTATATCTTTACATGTTTTATCATAATAAAAAACTCAGTTATAACAATATTGTAATTATCTTGTCCTCTAAAATGACTTATAAATATATTCATTAACCTAGTAGGATAAAGATAAGCTAATTTCTTTTTATAAACTTACTTAACAATCTTCTTTTCCTTTTTGTAATATATATTTTGATTTATGGTAATTTTCTTTTGCTGACTAATTGATGTTAATTATTACTTCTCTTAAGTTCACAATAATTCTTACACAATCACAAGATTGGCTATTATTTCAAAAATGGCAACGCATGCATAAAGACGAGTGTGAGGAGATGTGAAGTTGAAGTTGAAGCTCAAATTGATGAAACCGTGATGAAGCCGGTCTGTTATTTCTGTTCATCTAAATCTGTTTTGATTTTCGGTTTATATGTTAAATTCGGTTATGTAAAATTCAGTTGGTTTTGTTAAGAAGCTGGTTTATGTGTTCTGGTTATTGTAAGAACATATAAATCGGCTTCGAGTGTACAGTAATACTCAGAGTTTTTCGCGCAACTAATTCTTCAACAAATTGATTCTTGATTCATCAAGATTTTCATGGTATCAGAACCTCGTGAAGGATCTCTGTAACTTCCACTGAAGGATTGCAACTGAAATGGCCGAACAAGCTGTTGAAGTAATGAATCTTGGAGCTGTTATTCCGGGAGCTGCTCTGATGGCGATTCTGGTGGTTTCGCCGTACGCTTTGGCCAATTCTGACAATTCCAGATCTCTGATTTCTCTGATCATGCTGTGCGATGCAAACTACAACGGGTGATCTCTCGAGATGCTTAACGTACTTCAAGCTAAAAGAAAGACTGGTTTCATCAACGAAAGCTTGGTGAAATCGAGTGTCGATGACCCAAACTATGAAAATTGGCAACTTGTCAATTCCATGGTCGTGGGATTGTTGCGAGCTTCAATCGACCCTAAGGTGAAGTCCACGGTAAGTTTTGTTTCTGATGCTCTTCAATTGTGGAAAGATCTTAAAGAGAGATTCTCGGTGGGAAATACTGTTAGGATTCATCAATTGTAGACTCAAAATGCTTCTTGTAAAACAAATGGAAGGACTGTGATTGAGTATTATGGTCAGCTGTGTTCTTTGTGGGAAGAACTCCGTATGTACAAACCTTTGCCTTTTTGCACCTGTGGAGCAATGAAAGGACTTGTCAGAGAAAGAGAAGAAGAAAGACTTCATCAGCTTGTAATGGGACTAGATGATTCCAAGTTTGGCAACATGTGCACTGCGATCATTGGGATGGATCCCGTACCCACTCTCGGTGAAGCGTATGCTAGAGTGATAAGAGATGAACATAGATGGACATCAGCTCAAGATCGAGAAATGCAGAAAACCATAGTCGGATTTCTAACTCGTGGAACATCTGGTTACAAGCAAGAGCAGAGTATTCTGAAAAACAAAAATGTGAATTGCTCAAATTGTGGAAGAACTGGTCATGAAAAACATGACTGTTGGCATTTGATAAGTTTTCCAGACTGGTGGATAGAGAAGTCAGAAAAGACAGAACGAGGGAAACAAAGTGGAAGAGGACGTGGTATAAACATTGGTCGAGCTAAGAGCCAAAACACGGAGTCTGTAGTGGCTCACGCAACCACATCAAATTATTCTGCTTTTCTAGAAATAACTCCCGAACAGTGAAAGATGCTTCAAAAACTGGTGGTTGAGAAAATGGAGTCTGCTAACTCTGACAAATTGGCTGGTAAGAAAGACTTAGGTGATGTAATATTCGACTCAGGGGCTTCGCATCACATGACTGGTAACTTGAATTTGTTGAACGATTTGGAGAAGATACCACCATGTACTGTAGGATTTGCAGATGGAAGCAAAAATTTTGCTGTCAGTATGGGAGTTGTGTATTTATCAGAAACCTTGTCTCTGCCTAACGTATTATATGTGCCTTCATTGAATTGTACTATCGTTTCAGTGTCAAAGTTGCTGAGTAAAACGAAGTGTAACGCTTTGTTCAATGACACAATGTGTGTGTTACATGAACATTTCGTGACGATACAAATTGGCAAAGGTGAAGAGAATAACGGAGTCTATTACCTGAATGAAGCTAGCTCTATGAAAGCTCACTTGACCTCAAGCAGATTTGATCTTGATCTGTGGCACAAGCGTCTAGGACATCCCTCTTTTTCGGTTCTCAGTAACTTGCCGCTATATTCTGGTTCTGCCTCTTACATCTTTGAAATCTAAGTCTTGTGATGTATGTTGTAGAGCTAAACAAACTAGGGAATCATTTACATTGAGCATGAATAAAACTGTTAGTTGTTTTGATTTGATACACTGTGACGTTTGGGGCCCTCACAGAATTAGTTCCTCTAATTGTGCACCTTATTTTCTTACAATTGTAGATGACTATTTCTAGAGCAGTGTGGACTTAACTTCTTCTTGCTAATGAAGTGAATATAGTTCTTAAAGAGTTATTTGCTTATACAGAAAAACAGTTTTCCAAAACAGTAAAAATAATAAGAAGTGAAAATGGAAGTGAATTTATGTCTCTAGGCTCATATTTTAGGGAAAATGGAGTTGTGCATCAGACTTCCTGTATCTATACACCTCATCAAAATGGGAGAGTAGAAGAAAGCACATGCATATCTTGAATATAGCTCGAAGTCTATTATTTTAATCAAGACTCTTGGTGAAATTTTGGGGAGAAGCAGTGCTGATAGCAGGTTACACAATCAACATGACACCATCTGCAATTTACAAAGGAAAAATTCCATATGAGGTTTTGTATGGAAAGCTTCATGATTATTCTAGATTGATAATATTTGGTTCTACTTTCTATGTACATAGCAAGTCCAGAAATAAGAGCAAGTTTGATGAAAGAAGTCGACTGTGTGTGTTTGTGGGATACCCATTTGGACAAAAAGGCTGTAAGGTATATGATCCTTCTACAAATGAGTTTATGGTGTCAAGGGATGTTATCTTCAGGGAAGATGTTTTTCCTTCAGAAGCTAAACCTCACATAAGACAAGATGTTGTGAATTGCAGTAATGATGAAGACTGGACAGAGGAAAGCACCACTGATTTCAATACTGAGGAAATTGATGAGAGGGGGAGAACATATGATGTTCCTTGTCCTAACAATACAAATACATAACTGAAACCGTTGACTGATTCTGCTGATATTGGAACTAATGTTGTGCATGTCATTGCAGATCACAAGACTGAACCTCGAGGAGAACCCATGCCTCATTTGAGAAGAAGTGAAAGGCAGAGATTGCCTTCAACAAAGCTGAAGGATTATGTTCAGTACAGTGTTGCTTGTGATCAAGGAGAAAACACAACAGAGAAGAATCTGTCAGATACAAGTCTGTATTCCTTAACTGATTTTGTGGCTGATGCTCAAATGTCTGCTCATCAGAAAGTGTTTTTAGCAGCTATTCAAGCAGAAGTAGAGCCAAAGCACTATGGGGAAGCTGTTCGTGTCAAAGTGTGGAAGAATGATATGTATAAAGAAGTCACAACACTTGAAGATCAACACACATGGGAAATAGTTGATTTGCCTTCTGGACGAACACCTCTTGGATCTCAGTGGGTCTACAGAAAAAAGTTTAACTCTGATGGTTCAGTAGAGCGTCATAAAGCTCGGCTAGTGCTTCTGGAGAACAACCAAGTTGAAGGGGAAGATTACTCGGAGACATTTGCACATGTGGTCAAGATGACAACTGTGAGGATGTTGCTTAGATTAGTAGCTGCAAATAACTGGAACGTTTACCAAATGGATGTAAATAATATTTTTTTGCATGGAGATCTTGAAGAGGAGGTGTACATGAAGCTGCCACCAGGTTTTAGACACACTCATCCTGGAAAGGTTTGTCGCCTTAAGAAGTCACTTTATGGACTGAAACAGGCTCCTCGCTGCTGGTTCAAGAAGCATTGAGACTCTCTTGTCAGGTTTGGTTTCGAACAATCTTACGAAGATTACTCATTCTTCTCCTACACTAACAAAGGCAAAGAAATCAGAGTTTTGATATATGTAGATGACCTCATCATATGTGGGAATGATGAGTATCTAGTTCAGAAGTTCAAGGATTACCTAGGAAGGTGTTTCTCTATGAAGGATCTTGGAAAGCTGAAATATTTTCTGGGTGTTGAAGTAAGTAGAAATGCTGAATGAATGTTTCTGTCACAAAGAAAGTATATACTTGACATAATAGCTGACTCGGGGAAATTAGGATCAAAGCTTGATGCCACTCCACTAGAGCAGAATCACAAGTTGGCTCTTGATGATGGTCCATTGCTTGAAAATCCTGCACAGTATCGTCGACTGATAGGAAGATTGATCTACCTTATCCACACAAGACCAGAGCTATGTTACTCTGTTCATGTATTGTCACAGTTTATGCAAACTCCACGGAAAGCTCATTGGGAAGCTGCGCTTAGGGTGGTGTGTTACCTCAAAGGAACGCCAGGAATGGGAATACTCTTGAAGTTGGAGAAAGATCTCACTGTGTCCATATATTGTGACTCTGATTGGGCTTCCTGCCCTCTAACCAGAAGGTCTCTAAGTGCTTATGTGGTGCTCCTAGGGGGATCTCCAGTGTCTTGGAAAACCAAAAAGCAAGAGACTGTGTCCCATTCCTCTATAGAAGCTAAGTACAGATCAATGGCTGCAGGTCTTCGTGAAGTCAAATGGATACGCAGATTGCTAAAAACGTTTGGTATTGATCAAACGTTACCCGCACATTCTACTGTGATAGCAAGGCGGCCATACACATAGCCTCAAATCTCGTCTTTCATGAACGGACTAAACACATAGAAGCAGATTGTCACGCAGTACGTGATGCCGTAGCTGAAGGTATTGTTACTCTTAGTCACATCAAAACCACCGATCAACTTGTGGATCTCATGACAAAGGCTCTCGGGAAAGCTCAGTTCAGCTACTTAATGTCCAAGTTGGGCATGCTAGACCCTCATGCTCCAACATGAGGGGGAGTAAAGACGAGTGTGAGGAGGTGTGAAGCTGAAGTTGAAGCTCAAATTGATGAAACCGTGATGAAGTCGTTCTGTTATTTCGGTTCATCGAAATCTTTTTTGATTTTTGGTTTATACTTTAAATTTGGTTATGTAAAATTTGGTTGGTTTTGTTAAGAAGTCGGTTTATGTGTTCTGGTTATTGTAAGAACATATATATCGGCTTCGAGTGTACAATAATACTCAGAGTTTTTTGCGCCACTAATTTTTCAACAAATTGATTCTTGATTCATCAAGATTTTCAATGCAATCGACATAATATGCAGTCAAGTCCGAGATTGTCTATTAAAACACCACTTTCAGGACCAAGCAATGTCCAAATACCGTAAGGTCAACGACAATTGATTGACTATTTATTGCTGACTTTTGGCCGAGAAAAAAAAAAGGTAGAAATTGATCCTACCTTTATTGCAGTGTTTTTATATCTGGATCGGACTGATTAATTCAGGACTGATGATTCTCTGGTTTGGGTTTAGTGATAAACCTTACTAATTTAATAACCGGTAAGACCCAAAAAAATCTATTTTTGTTCCAAGAACCAGTGAGTCAACTAGCCAAATACCAGTTTATTATAATTTATCAAATTTTTGACTATATGTATTTCTAATTTCAAATAAACAAATTGATTTGATGATTAATCAAAGGTTTATGATTAAATATATAGCTTGATTTTTTGATTAAAATATTATTATAACAGAACTTACAAAAAATTTATTGTATGTAAATATATATATATTTTTTTTGTCAACTAGCCTACTGGTTTTTAAATCTCACTCCTACAATTACAGGTAAGGGGTTCGATCCATGGTGCCAAGAAGATTTATAAAGTGACTACACTACTGGGCCACCTGTCCTCAGCATGTAAATATATTAATTAAATTATGTAATTATTAGTTTCTAAATATTTATGTTGAAAAAATGAAGAAAAAATAAATATAAATTACGGAAAGTTTCTATTTAATTTGAATATAACAATTACGTATAGCAGATGCTTCATCCATTGTGTTCGAGTGTATGTTCAATGATTTTTGTTGTAATCTCTCTAATACTTTTTTTGAATCTAACATATTATGCTGTTGACAAAAAAAAATTACATACATAATTTATTTAATTGATTTGACGGCAAATTCGGATAGACCGGTAACCCGGTTATCGTGAAGATTCTCGGAATCGGCAATAAAAACACTGCTTTACTGCATCCAGAACATGGTACACTTGATAAAATTTTCATATTTTTGAATTTTAATATTATGTTTTTTTTTTTTTCCAACGACATTACAAAAATATAAGAGAAGCCCTCGGACCTACCCTACTCCCTGACGCCGCGCTGCAATCCTACTTGACATGGCGAGGGCATCTGCTCTATGATTCACGAGCCTGGGAATAGCGGAAAGTGAAACTCTGGTAAACGAAGTCCGAAGAGCGATGAACTCCTCCTGATAATGTCCAAATGCTGGCCATTCCTCCTGGCGCTGGAGAATGAGCACCGCCGTCTCACAGTCTGTCGATACCTCCACCTCAGAAATACCTCGTGTCAGCAGCGCACTCAGCACCCAGATGACCGCCTCGACCTCGGCATGAAGGGGAGAAAGGGACTGATGTCGACTGAAAGCTCCTGTGATTACTCCGGCCACCGAATCTGGAAAGCATATCCACCCAAACCCCGTAAACTGGTTTGTGGCTTTCCAGAAAGCGTCCACAAAGCATCTATATCCTGTGAACCTGTGATTGGTTGTGGTCGGGAATATCCAAGGAGCCCATATTGACTTTGTCCATGGTTGCACTAATTCCTACGAAGAATTGATTGATGTGCGGGACAGTAACCACTCCTGACAATCAGCAGTGGCCCTGGCCAGTATATCCTTGGGATCCAAATCCTCATTTGAAAAACAAAAACTATTGCGTGCTTTCCAAAGTTGCCATATTATCCACGGGAAAGCCGTTGTGTCCGCTCGACCCTTCACTCGTCTTATCAGATAATCCAGATTATACCATAGGGACTCCCCTGGGAATATTCCCGGGCCTGAGGGTATAGGAGACAAACACCAGACCTGGACTGCAGGTGGACACTCAAACAACACATGACTGATTGTCTCGAGAGCAGCTCCACAACGCGGACAGCCAGAGTCGCTCCCAAATCCCCGACGCGCCAGGTTCGGATATACCGCAGTACACCCTGACAACGCTTGCCACAGGAAATGTTTCACTTTGTTTGGAGCGTTCAATTTCCAGCACTCCTTAAAGAAAACTTCAAAAGTCGGTCCAAA
>JAKUCM010005254.1:0-19198 GCA_023374145.1 Lepidium sativum | reverse complement strand
TATTGTACGGTGTTAACATATGCATGAATATTTTGTTGGAAACGAATGATTCTTTGATTGTCAAACATCAAATGTATGAATATGTTTCACTCCACGATAATTCTGAAGGCAGTCTACATATATCCGTACTTACGCTCTCGGTAAAGATTTTTTTTTTAAATAGACTCAACTAGGCCCTTGCGACATTTGGACACTAGACGTCGCAAGGGCCCAGCAGAGTCTATTTTTTTTTTAAAAAATCCTTATTGTTTTCAGAATTAACAACTATTGTACGGTGTTAACATTTGCATGAATATTTTATTGGAAACGAATGATTCCTTGATTGTCAAACATCAAATGCATGAATATGTTTTACTCCACAGTAATCCTGAAGGCAATCTACAGATATCCATACTTAAGCTCTCTTTAAGGAGTTTTTTTAAAGAAATAGACTCTGCTAGGCCCTTGGGACATCTGGACCCTAGACGTCGCAAGGGCCTAGCAGAGTATATTTTTTTTTAAAAAAATCCTTATTGTTTTCAGAATTGACAACTATTATACGGTGTTAACATATGCATGAATATTTTATTGGAAACGAATTATTCTTTGATTGTCAAACATCAAATGTAAGAATATGTTTTTACTCCATGATAATACGGTGTTAACATATGCATGAATATTTTATTGGAAACGAATTATTCTTTGATTGTCAAACATCAAATGTAAGAATATGTTTTTACTCGACGATAATCCTGAAGGCAATCTACATACATACATACTTATGCTCTTGGTAAGGATTTTTTTTTAAAGAAATAGACTATGCTAGGCCTTTGCGACATTTGGACCCTAGACGTCGCAAGGACCTAGCACAGTCTATTTTTTAAAATAAAATCCTTATTGTTTTCATTATTATCATTTAATGTATGGTGTTAACATATGCATGAATATTTTATTGGAAATGAATGATTCTTTGATTGTCAAACATCAAATGTATGAATATGTTTCACTCCGCAATAATTCTGAAGGCAATCTACATATATCCGTAGTTACGCTCTCAGTAAGGATTTGTTTAAAAGAAATAGACTCTGCTATGCCCTTGCGACATCTCGACACTAGACGTTGCATGGGCCTTGCTAAGTCTACTTTTTTTTAAAAAAAAATCCTTATTGTTTTCAGAATTAACAACTATTATACGGTGTTAACATATGCATAGATATTTTATTATAAACGAATGATTTTTTGATTGTCAAACATCAAATGTATGAATATGTTTTACTCTACGATAATCCCAAAGGCAATCTACATCTATCCATACTTACGCTCTTTGTAAGGATTTTTTTAAAAGAAATAGACTTTGCTAGGCCCTTGCGATATCAGGACCGTAGACGTCGCAAGGGCCTAGCAGAGTCTATTTTTTTTTAAAAAAATCCTTATTGTTTTCAAAATTGACAACTATTATACGGTGTTAACATATGCATGAATATTTTATTGGAAACGAATGATTCTTTGATTGTCAAACATCAAATGTAAGAATATGTTTTTACTCCAAGATAATCCTGAAGGCAATCTACATATATACATACTTACGCTCTTGGTAAGGATTTTATATTAAAGAAATAGACTATGCTAGGCCTTTGCGACATTTGGACCCTAGACGTCGCCAGGGCCTAGCAGAGTCTATTTTTTTTTAAAAAAATCCTTATTGTTTTCATAATTAACAACTATTGTATGGTGTTAACATATGCATGAATATTTTATTGGAAACGAATGATTCTTTGATTGTCAAACATCAAATGTATGAATATGTTTCACTCCGCGATAATTTTGAAGGCAATCTACATATATCCGTACTTACGCTCTCAATAACGATTTTTTTTAAAGAAATAGACTCTGCTATGCCCTTGCGACATCTCGACACTAGACGTTGCAAGGGCCTAGCTAAGTCTACTTGTAAAAAAAAAATCCTTATTGTTTTCAGAATTAACAACTATTATACGGTGTTAACATATTCATGAATATTTTATTGGAAACAAATGATTCTTTGATTGTCAAACATCAAATGTATGAATATGTTTCACTCCACGATAATTCAGAAGGCAATCTACATATATCCGTACTTACGCTCTCGGTAAAGATTTTTTTTAAAATAGACTCCGCTAGGCCCTTGCGACATCTGGACACTGGACACCAGTCTATTTTTCAAAAAAAAAATCCTTATTTTTTTCAGAATTAACAACTATTATACGATGTTAACGTATGCATGAATATTTTATTATAAACGAATGATTTTTTGATTGTCAAACATCAAATGTATGAATATGTTTTACTCCACGATAATCCCGAAGGCAATCTCCATATATCCATACTTACGCTCTTTGTAAGGATTTTTTTTAAAGAAATAGACTCTGCTAGGCCCTTGCGACATCAGGACCCTATACGTCGCAAGGGCCTAGCATAGCCTATTTTTTTTTAAAAAAAAATCCTTATTGTTTTCAGAATTGACAACATTTATACGGTGTTAACATATGCATGAATATTTTATTGGAAACGAATGATTCTTTGATTGTCAAACATCAAATGTAAGAATATGTTTTTACTACACGATAATCCTGAAGGCAATCTACATATATACATACTTACGCTCTTGGTAAGAATTTTTTTTTTAAGGAAATAGACTCTGCTATGCCCTTGCGACATCAGGACCCTAGACGTCGCAAGGGCCTAGCAGAGTCTATTTTTTTTTTAAAAAAATCCTTATTGTTTTCAGAATTGACAACTATTATACGGTGTTAACATATGCATGAATATTTTATTGGAAACGAATGATTCTTTGATTGTCAAACATCAAATGTATGAATATGTTTCACTCCACGATAATTCTGAAGGCAATCTACATATATCCGTACTTACGCTCTCGGTAAAGATTTTTTTTTTAAATAGACTCTGCTAGGCCCTTGCGACATCTGGACACTAGACGTCGCAAGGGCCCAGCAGAGTCTATTTTTTAAAAAACAAATCCTTATTGTTTTCAGAATTAACAACTATTGTACGGTGTTAACATATGCATGAATATTTTATTGGAAACGAATGATTCTTTGATTGTCAAACATCAAATGTATGAATATGTTTCACTCCACAATAATTCAGAAGGCAATCTACATATATCCGTACTTACGCTCTCGGTAAAGATTTTTTTTTTAAATAGACTCAACTAGGCCCTTGCGACATTTGGACACTAGACGTCGCAAGGGCCCAGCAGAGTCTATTTTTTTTAAAAAAAATCCTTATTGTTTTCAGAATTAACAACTATTGTACGGTGTTAACATTTGCATGAATATTTTATTGGAAACGAATGATTCCTTGATTGTCAAACATCAAATGCATGAATATATTTTACTCCACAATAATCCTGAAGGCAATCTACAGATATCCATACTTAAGCTCTGTTTAAGGAGTTTTTTTAAAGAAATAGACTCTGCTAGGCCCTTGGGACATCTGGACCCTAGACGTCGCTAGGGCCTAGCAGAGTATATTTTTTTTTAAAAAAATCCTTATTGTTTTCAGAATTGACAACTATTATACGGTGTTAACATATGCATGAATATTTTATTGGAAACGAATTATTCTTTGATTGTCAAACATCAAATGTAAGAATATGTTTTTACTCCATGATAATACGGTGTTAACATATGCATGAATATTTTATTGGAAACGAATTATTCTTTGATTGTCAAACATCAAATGTAAGAATATGTTTTTACTCGACGATAATCCTGAAGGCAATCTACATACATACATACTTACGCTCTTGGTAAGGATTTTTTTTTAAAGAAATAGACTATGCTAGGCCTTTGCGACATTTGGACCCTAGACGTCGCAAGGACCTAGCACAGTCTATTTTTTAAAATAAAATCCTTATTGTTTTCATAATTATCATTTAATGTATGGTGTTAACATATGCATGAATATTTTATTGGAAATGAATGATTCTTTGATTGTCAAACATCAAATGTATGAATATGTTTCACTCCGCAATAATTCTGAAGGCAATCTACATATATCCGTAGTTACGCTCTCAGTAAGGATTTGTTTAAAAGAAATAGACTCTGCTATGCCCTTGCGACATCTCGACACTAGACGTTGCAGGGGCCTTGCTAAGTCTACTTTTTTTTTTAAAAAAATCCTTATTGTTTTCATAATTAACAACTATTATACGGTGTTAACATATGCATAGATATTTTATTATAAACGAATGATTTTTTGATTGTCAAACATCAAATGTATGAATATGTTTTACTCTACGATAATCCCAAAGGCAATCTACATATATCCGTACTTACGCTCTCAATAACGATTTTTTTTAAAGAAATAGACTCTGCTATGCCCTTGCGACATCTCGACACTAGACGTTGCAAGGGCCTAGCTAAGTCTACTTGTAAAAAAAAAATCCTTATTGTTTTCAGAATTAACAACTATTATACGGTGTTAACATATTCATGAATATTTTATTGGAAACAAATGATTCTTTGATTGTCAAACATCAAATGTATGAATATGTTTCACTCCACGATAATTCAGAAGGCAATCTACATATATCCGTACTTACGCTCTCGGTAAAGATTTTTTTTAAAATAGACTCCGCTAGGCCCTTGCGACATCTGGACACTGGACACCAGTCTATTTTTCAAAAAAAAAATCCTTATTTTTTTCAGAATTAACAACTATTATACGATGTTAACGTATGCATGAATATTTTATTATAAACGAATGATTTTTTGATTGTCAAACATCAAATGTATGAATATGTTTTACTCCACGATAATCCCGAAGGCAATCTCCATATATCCATACTTACGCTCTTTGTAAGGATTTTTTTTAAAGAAATAGACTCTGCTAGGCCCTTGCGACATCAGGACCCTATACGTCGCAAGGGCCTAGCATAGCCTATTTTTTTTTAAAAAAAAATCCTTATTGTTTTCAGAATTGACAACATTTATACGGTGTTAACATATGCATGAATATTTTATTGGAAACGAATGATTCTTTGATTGTCAAACATCAAATGTAAGAATATGTTTTTACTACACGATAATCCTGAAGGCAATCTACATATATACATACTTACGCTCTTGGTAAGAATTTTTTTTTTAAGGAAATAGACTCTGCTATGCCCTTGCGACATCAGGACCCTAGACGTCGCAAGGGCCTAGCAGAGTCTATTTTTTTAAAAAAAAAATCCTTATTGTTTTCAGAATTGACAACTATTATACGGTGTTAACATATGCATGAATATTTTATTGGAAACGAATGATTCTTTGATTGTCAAACATCAAATGTATGAATATGTTTCACTCCACGATAATTCTGAAGGCAATCTACATATATCCGTACTTACGCTCTCGGTAAAGATTTTTTTTTTAAATAGACTCTGCTAGGCCCTTGCGACATCTGGACACTAGACGTCGCAAGGGCCCAGCAGAGTCTATTTTTTAAAAAACAAATCCTTATTGTTTTCAGAATTAACAACTATTGTACGGTGTTAACATATGCATGAATATTTTATTGGAAACGAATGATTCTTTGATTGTCAAACATCAAATGTATGAATATGTTTCACTCCACAATAATTCAGAAGGCAATCTACATATATCCGTACTTACGCTCTCGGTAAAGATTTTTTTTTTTAAATAGACTCAACTAGGCCCTTGCGACATTTGGACACTAGACGTCGCAAGGGCCCAGCAGAGTCTATTTTTTTTAAAAAAAATCCTTATTGTTTTCAGAATTAACAACTATTGTACGGTGTTAACATTTGCATGAATATTTTATTGGAAACGAATGATTCCTTGATTGTCAAACATCAAATGCATGAATATATTTTACTCCACAATAATCCTGAAGGCAATCTACAGATATCCATACTTAAGCTCTGTTTAAGGAGTTTTTTTAAAGAAATAGACTCTGCTAGGCCCTTGGGACATCTGGACCCTAGACGTCGCTAGGGCCTAGCAGAGTATATTTTTTTTAAAAAAAAATCCTTATTGTTTTCAGAATTGACAACTATTATACGGTGTTAACATATGCATGAATATTTTATTGGAAACGAATTATTCTTTGATTGTCAAACATCAAATGTAAGAATATGTTTTTACTCCATGATAATACGGTGTTAACATATGCATGAATATTTTATTGGAAACGAATTATTCTTTGATTGTCAAACATCAAATGTAAGAATATGTTTTTACTCGACGATAATCCTGAAGGCAATCTACATACATACATACTTACGCTCTTGGTAAGGATTTTTTTTTAAAGAAATAGACTATGCTAGGCCTTTGAGACATTTGGACCCTGGACGTCGCAAGGACCTAGCACAGTCTATTTTTTAAAATAAAATCCTTATTGTTTTCATAATTATCATTTAATGTATGGTGTTAACATATGCATGAATATTTTATTGGAAATGAATGATTCTTTGATTGTCAAACATCAAATGTATGAATATGTTTCACTCCGCAATAATTCTGAAGGCAATCTACATATATCCGTAGTTACGCTCTCAGTAAGGATTTGTTTAAAAGAAATAGACTCTGCTATGCCCTTGCGACATCTCGACACTAGACGTTGCAGGGGCCTTGCTAAGTCTACTTTTTTTTAAAAAAAAATCCTTATTGTTTTCATAATTAACAACTATTATACGGTGTTAACATATGCATAGATATTTTATTATAAACGAATGATTTTTTGATTGTCAAACATCAAATGTATGAATATGTTTTACTCTACGATAATCCCAAAGGCAATCTACATCTATCCATACTTATGCTCTTTGTAAGGATTTTTTTAAAAGAAATAGACTTTGCTAGGCCCTTGCGATATCAGGACCATAGACGTCGCAAGGGCCTAGCAGAGTCTATTTTTTTTTAAAAAAATCCTTATTGTTTTCAAAATTGACAACTATTATACGGTGTTAACATATGCATGAATATTTTATTGGAAACGAATGATTCTTTGATTGTCAAACATCAAATGTAAGAATATGTTTTTACTCCAAGATAATCCTGAAGGCAATCTACATATATACATACTTACGCTCTTGGTAAGGATTTTATATTAAAGAAATAGACTATGCTAGGCCTTTGCGACATCTGGACCCTAGACGTCGCAAGGGCCTAGCAGAGTCTATTTTTTTTAAAAAAATCCTTATTGTTTTCATAATTAACAACTATTGTATGGTGTTAACATATGCATGAATATTTTATTGGAAACGAATGATTCTTTGATTGTCAAACATCAAATGTATGAATATGTTTCACTCCGCGATAATTTTGAAGGCAATCTACATATATCCGTACTTACGCTCTCAATAACGATTTTTTTTAAAGAAATAGACTCTGCTATGCCCTTGCGACATCTCGACACTAGACGTTGCAAGGATATATTTTTCTTAAAAAAAAATCCTTATTGTTTTCAGATTTGACAACTATTATACGGTGTTAACATATGCATGAATATTTTATTGGAAACGAATGATTTTTTGATTGTCAAACATCAAATGTATGAATATGTTTTACTCCACGATAATCCCGAAGGCAATCTCCATATATCCATACTTACGCTCTTTGTAAGGATTTTTTTTAAAGAAATAGACTCTGCTAGGCCCTTGCGACATCAGGACCCTATACGTCGCAAGGGCCTAGCATAGCCTATTTTTTTTTATAAAAAAAATCCTTATTGTTTTCAGAATTGACAACATTTATACGGTGTTAACATATGCATGAATATTTTATTGGAAACGAATGATTCTTTGATTGTCAAACATCAAATGTAAGAATATGTTTTTACTACACGATAATCCTGAAGGCAATCTACATATATACATACTTACGCTCTTGGTAAGAATTTTTTTTTTAAGGAAATAGACTATGCTAGGCCCTTGCGACATCTGGAGCCTAGACATCGCAAGGGCCTAGCAGAGTCTATTTTTTTTTAAAAAAATCCTTATTGTTTTCATAATTAACAACTATTGTACGGTGTTAACATATGCATGAATATTTTATTGGAAACGAATGATTCTTTGATTGTCAAACATCAAATTTATGAATATGTTTTACACCACGATAATCCCGAAGGCAATCTACATATATATATATATTTACGCTCTTGGTAAGGATTTTTTTTAAAGAAATAGACTATGCTAGGCCCTTGCGACATCTGGAGACTAGACGTCGCAAGGGCCTAGCAGAGTCTATTTTTTTTAAAAAAATCCTTATTGTGTTCATAATAAAAACCTATTGTACGGTGTTAACATATGCATGAATATTTTGTTGGAAACGAATGATTCTTTGATTGTCAAACATCAAATGTATGAATATGTTTCACTCCACGATAATTCTGAAGGCAGTCTACATATATCCGTACTTACGCTCTCGGTAAAGATTTTTTTTTTAAATAGACTCAACTAGGCCCTTGCGACATTTGGACACTAGACGTCGCAAGGGCCCAGCATAGTCTATTTTTTTAAAAAAAAATCCTTATTGTTTTCAGAATTAACAACTATTGTACGGTGTTAACATTTGCATGAATATTTTATTGGAAACGAATGATTCCTTGATTGTCAAACATCAAATGCATGAATATGTTTTACTCCACAGTAATCCTGAAGGCAATCTACAGATATCCATACTTAAGCTCTGTTTAAGGAGTTTTTTTAAAGAAATAGACTCTGCTAGGCCCTTGGGACATCTGGACCCTAGACGTCGCAAGGGCCTAGCAGAGTATATTTTTTTTAAAAAAAATCCTTATTGTTTTCATAATTGACAACTATTATACGGTGTTAACATATGCATGAATATTTTATTGGAAACGAATTATTCTTTGATTGTCAAACATCAAATGTAAGAATATGTTTTTACTCCATGATAATACGGTGTTAACATATGCATGAATATTTTATTGGAAACGAATTATTCTTTGATTGTCAAACATCAAATGTAAGAATATGTTTTTACTCGACGATAATCCTGAAGGCAATCTACATACATACATACTTACGCTCTTGGTAAGGATTTTTTTTAAAGAAATAGACTATGCTAGGCCTTTGCGACATTTGGACCCTAGACGTCGCAAGGACCTAGCAGAGTCTATTTTTTGAAATAAAATCCTTATTGTTTTCATAATTATCATTTAATGTATGGTGTTAACATATGCATGAATATTTTATTGGAAATGAATGATTCTTTGATTGTCAAACATCAAATGTATGAATATGTTTCACTCCGCAATAATTCTGAAGGCAATCTACATATATCCGTAGTTACGCTCTCAATAAGGATTTGTTTAAAAGAAATAGACTCTGCTATGCCCTTGCGACATCTCGACACTAGACGTTGCAGGGGCCTTGCTAAGTCTACTTTTTTTTAAAAAAAAAATCCTTATTGTTTTCAGAATTAACAACTATTATACGGTGTTAACATATGCATAGATATTTTATTATAAACGAATGCTTTTTTGATTGTCAAACATCAAATGTATGAATATGTTTTATTCTACGATAATCCCAAAGGCAATCTACATCTATCCATACTTACGCTCTTTGTAAGGATTTTTTAAAAAGAAATAGACTTTGCTAGGCCCTTGCGATATCAGGACCGTAGACGTCGCAAGGGCCTAGCAGAGTCTATTTTTTTTAAAAAAAATCCTTATTGTTTTCAAAATTGACAACTATTATACGGTGTTAACATATGCATGAATATTTTATTGGAAACGAATGATTCTTTGATTGTCAAACATCAAATGTAAGAATATGTTTTTACTCCAAGATAATCCTGAAGGCAATCTACATATATACATACTTACGCTCTTGGTAAGGATTTTATATTAAAGAAATAGACTATGCTAGGCCTTTGCGACATCTGGACCCTAGACGTCGCCAGGGCCTAGCAGAGTCTATTTTTTTTAAAAAAATCCTTATTGTTTTCATAATTAACAACTATTGTATGGTGTTAACATATGCATGAATATTTTATTGGAAACGAATGATTCTTTGATTGTCAAACATCAAATGTATGAATATGTTTCACTCCGCGATAATTTTGAAGGCAATCTACATATATCCGTACTTACGCTCTCAATAAGGATTTTTTTTAAAGAAATAGACTCTGCTATGCCCTTGCGACATCTCGACACTAGACGTTGCAAGGGCCTAGCTAAGTCTACTTGTAAAAAAAAAATCCTTATTGTTTTCAGAATTAACAACTATTATACGGTGTTAACATATTCATGAATATTTTATTGGAAACAAATGATTCTTTGATTGTCAAACATCAAATGTATGAATATGTTTCACTCCACGATAATTCAGAAGGCAATCTACATATATCCGTACTTACGCTCTCGGTAAAGATTTTTTTTTAAAATAGACTCCGCTAGGCCCTTGCGACATCTGGACACTGGACACCAGTCTATTTTTCAAAAAAAAATCCTTATTTTTTGCAGAATTAACAACTATTAGACAATGTTAACGTATGCATGAATATTTTATTATAAACGAATGATTTTTTGATTGTCAAACATCAAATGTATGAATATGTTTTACTCCACAATAATCTCGAAGGCAATCTACAGATATCCATACTTACGCTCTGTTTAAGCATTTTTTTTAAAGAAATAGACTCTGCTAGGCCCTTGCGACATTTGGACCCTAGACGTCGCAAGGGCCTAGCAGAGTATATTTTTTTTAAAAAAATCCTTATTGTTTTCAGAATTGACAACTATTATACGGTGTTAACATATGCATGAATATTTTATTGGAAACGAATGATTCTTTGATTGTCAAGCATCAAATGTAAGAATATGTTTTTACTCCACGATAATCCTGAAGGCAATCTAATTATATACATACTTACGCTCTTGGTAAGGATTTTTTTTAAGGAAATAGACTATGCTAGGCCCTTGCGACATCTGGAGCCTAGACATCGCAAGGGCCTAGCAGAGTCTATTTTGTTTTAAAAAAATCCTTATTGTTTTCATAATTAACAACTATTGTACGGTGTTAACATATGCATGAATATTTTATTGGAAACGAATGATTCTTTGATTGTCAAACATCAAATGTATGAATATGTTTCACTCCACGATAATTCTGAAGGCAATCTACATATATCCGTACTTACGCTCTCGGTAAAGATTTTTTTTTTAAATAGACTCTGCTAGGCCCTTGCGTCATCTGAACACTAGACGTCGTAAGGGCCCAGCAGAGTCTATTTTTTAAAAAACAAATCCTTATTGTTTTCAGAATTAACAACTATTGTACGGTGTTAACATATGCATGAATATTTTATTGGAAACGAATGATTCTTTGATTGTCAAACATCAAATGTATGAATATGTTTCACTCCACGATAATTCTGAAGGCAATCTACATATATCCGTACTTACGCTCTCGGTAAAGATTTTTTTTTTAAATAGACTCAACTAGGCCCTTGCGACATCTGGACACTAGACGTCGCAAGGGCCCAACAGAGTCTATTTTTTTAAAAAAAAATCCTTATTGTTTTCGGAATTAACAACTATTGTACGGTGTTAACATTTGCATGAATATTTTATTGGAAACGAATGATTCCTTGATTGTCAAACATCAAATGCATGAATATGTTTTACTCCACAATAATCCTGAAGGCAATCTACAGATATCCATACTTAAGCTCTGTTTAAGGAGTTTTTTTAAAGAAATAGACTCTGCTAGGCCCTTGGGACATCTGGACCCTAGACGTCGCAAGGGCCTAGCAGAGTATATTTTTTTTTAAAAAAATCCTTCTTGTTTTCAGAATTGACAACTATTATACGGTGTTAACATATGCATGGATATTTTATTGGAAACGAATTATTCTTTGATTGTCAAACATCAAATGTAAGAATATGTTTTTACTCCATGATAATCCTGAAGGCAATCTAATTATATACATACTTACGCTCTTGGTAAGGATTTTTTTAAGGAAATAGACTATGCTAGGCCCTTGCGACATCTGGAGCCTAGACATCGCAAGGGCCTAGCAGAGTCTATTTTTTTTTAAAAAAATCCTTATTGTTTTCATAATTAACAACTATTGTACGGTGTTAACATATGCATGAATATTTTATTGGAAACGAATGATTCTTTGATTGTCAAACATCAAATGTATGAATATGTTTCACTCCGCGATAATTCTGAAGGCAATCTACATATATCCGTACTTACGCTCTCGGTAAAGATTTTTTTTTTAAATAGACTCTGCTAGGCTCTTGCGACATCTGGACACTAGACGTCGCAAGGGCCCAACAGAGTCTATTTTTTAAAAAACAAATCCTTATTGTTTTCAGAATAAACAACTATTATACGATGTTAACATATGCATGAATATTTTATTATAAACGAATGATTTTTTGATTGTCAAACATCAAATGTATGAATATGTTTTACTCCACAATAATCGTGAAGGAAATCTACAGATATCCATACTTTCGATCTTTTAAGGATTTTTTTTAAAGAAATCGACTCTGCGAGGCCCTTGCGACATCTGGACCCTAGAAGTCGCAAGGGCCTAGCAGAGTATATTTTTTTAAAAAAAAATCCTCATTGTTTTCAGAATTGACAACTATTATACGGTGTTAACATATGCATGAATATTTTATTGGAAACGAATGATTCTTTGATTGTCAAACATCAAATGTAAGAATATGTTTTTACTCCACGATAATCCTGAAGGCAATCTACATATATACATACTTACGCTCTTGGTAAGGATTTTTTTTTAAAGAAATAGATTATGCTAGGCCTTTGTGACATCTGGACCCTATACGTCGCAAGGGCCTAGCAGAGTCTATTTTTAAAAATAAAATCCTTATTGTTTTCATAATTAACAACTATTGTATGATGTTAACATATGCATGAATATTTTATTGGAAATGAATAATTCTTTGATTGTCAAACATCAAATGTAAGAATATGTTTCACTCCACGATAATTCTGAAAGCAATCTACATATATCCGTACTTACACTCTCAGTAAGGATTTTTTTAAAAGAAATAGACTCTGCTATGCCCTTGCGACATCTCGACACTAGACATTGCAAGGACCTAGCTAAGTCTACTTTAAAAAAAAAAAATCCTTATTGTTTTCAGAATTAACAACTATTATACGGTGTTAACATATTCATGAATATTTTATTGGAAACAAATGATTCTTTGATTGTCAAACATCAAATGTATGAATATGTTTCACTCCATGATAATTCAGAAGGCAATCTACATATATCCGTACTTACGCTCTCGGTAAAGATTTTTTTTTTAAAATAGACTCCGCTAGGCCCTTGCGACATCTGGACACTGGACACCAGTCTATTTTTCAAAAAAAAATCCTTATTTTTTTCAGAATTAACAACTATTATACGATGTTAACGTTTGCATGAATATTTTATTATAAACGAATGATTTTTTGATTGTCAAACATCAAATGTATGAATATGTTTTACTCCACAATAATCTCGAAGGCAATCTACAGATATCCATACTTACGCTCTGTTTAAGCAATTTTTTTTAAAGAAATAGACTCTGCTAGGCCCTTGCGACATCTGGACCCTAGACGTCGCAAGGGCCTAGCAGAGTATATTTTTTTTAAAAAAAATCCTTATTGTTTTCAGAATTGACAACTATTATACGGTGTTAACATATGCATGAATATTTTATTGGAAACGAATTATTCTTTGATTGTCAAGCATCAAATGTAAGTATGTTTTTACTCCACGATAATCCTGAAGGCAATCTAATTTTATACATACTTACGCTCTTGGTAAGGATTTTTTTTAAGGAAATAGACTATGCTAGGCCCTTGCGACATCTGGAGCCTAGACATCGCAAGGGCCTAGCAGAGTCTATTTTTTTTTTAAAAAAATCCTTATTGTTTTCATAATTAGCAACTATTGTACGGTGTTAACATATGCATGAATATTTTATTGGAAACGAATGATTCTTTGATTGTCAAACATCAAATGTATGAATATGTTTCACTCCACGATAATTCTGAAGGCAATCTACATATATCCGTACTTACGCTCTCGGTAAAGATTTTTTTTTTTAAATAGACTCTGCTAGGCCCTTGCGACATCTGGACACTAGACGTCGCAAGGGCCCAGCAGAGTCTATTTTTTTAAAAACAAATCCTTATTGTTTTCAGAATTAACAACTATTGTACGGTGTTAACATTTCCATGAATATTTTATTGGAAACGAATGATTCTTAGATTGTCAAACATCAAATGTATGAATATGTCTCACTCCATGATAATTCTGAAGGCAATCTACATATATCCGTACTTACGCTCTCGGTAAAGATTTTTTTTTAAAATAGACTCTACTAGGCCCTTGCGACATCTGGACCCTAGACGTCGCAAGGGCCTAGCAGAGACTATTTTTCAAAAAAAATCCTTATTGTTTTCAGAATTAACAACTATTATACGATGTTAACATATGCATGAATATTTTATTATAAACGAATGATTTTTTGATTTTCAAAACATCAAATGTATGAATATGGTTTACTCCACAATAATCCCGAAGGCAATCTACATATATCCATACTTACGCTCTTTGTAAGGATTTTTTTTAAAGAAATAGATTCTGCTAAACCCTTGCGACATCTGGAGCCTAGACGTCGCAAGGGCCTAGCAGAGTCTATTTTTTAAGAAAAAAATCCTTATTGTTTTCAGAATTGACAACTATTATACGGTGTTAACATATGCATGAATATTTTATTGAAAACGAATGATTCTTTGATTGTCAATAATCAAATGTAAGAATATGTTTTTACTCCAAGATAATCCTGAAGGCAATCTACATATATACATACTTACGCTCTTGGTAAGGATTTTTTTTAAAGAAATAGACTATGCTAGGCCTTTGCGACATCTGGACCCTATACGTCGCAAGGGCCTAGCAGAGTCTATTTTTTTAAAATAAAATCCTTATTGTTTTCATAATTAACAACTATTGTATGATGTTAACATATGCATGAATATTTTATTGGAAATGAATAATTCTTTGATTGTCAAACATCAAATGTAAGAATATGTTTCACTCCACGATAATTCTGAAAGCAATCTACATATATCCGTACTTACACTCTCAGTAAGGATTTTTTTAAAAGAAATAGACTCTGCTATGCCCTTGCGACATCTCGACACTAGACGTTGCAAGGGCCTAGCTAAGTCTACTTTTTTTAAATAAAAAATCCTAATTGTTTTCAGAATTAACAACTATTATACGGTGTTAACATATTCATGAATATTTTATTGGAAACGAATGATTCTTTGATTGTCAAACATCAAATGTAAGAATATGTTTTTATTACACGATAATCCTAAAGGCAATCTACATATATACATACTTACACTCTTGGTAAGGATTTTTTTAAAGAAATAGACTATGCTAGGCCCTTGCGACATCTGGAGCCTAGACATCGCAAGGGCCTAGCAGAGTCTATTTTTTTTTAAAAAAATCCTTATTGTTTTCATAATTAACAACTATTGTACGGTGTTAATATATGCATGAATATTTTATTGGAAACGAATGATTCTTTGATTGTCAAACATCAAATGTATGAATATGTTTCACTCCATGATAATTCTGAAGGCAATCTACATATATCCGTACTTACGCTCTCGGTAAAGATTTTTTTTTTAAATAGACTCTGCTAGGCCCTTGCGACATCTGGACACTAGACGTCGCAAGGGCCCAGCAAAGTCTATTTTTTTAAAAACAAATCCTTATTGTTTTCAGAATTAACAACTATTGTATGATGTTAACATTTCCATGAATATTTTATTGGAAACGAATGATTCTTAGATTGTCAAACATCAAATGTATGAATACGTCTCACTCCATGATAATTCTGAAGGCAATCTACATATATCCGTACTTACGCTCTCGGTAAAGATTTTTTTTTTAAATAGACTCTGCTAGGCCCTTGCGACATCTGGCCACTAGACGTCGCAAGGGCCTAGCAGAGACTATTTTTCAAAAAAAAATCCTTATTGTTTTCAGAATTAACAACTATTATACGATGTTAACATATGCATGAATATTTTATTATAAACGAATGATTTTTTGATTGTCAAACATCAAATGTATGAATATGTTTTACTCCACAATAATCCTGAAGGTAATCTACAGATATCCATACTTACGATCTTTTAAGGATTTTTTTAAAAGAAATAGACTCTGCTAGGCCCTTGCGACATCTGGACCCTAGAAGTCGCAAGGGCCTAGCAGAGTATATTTTTTAAGAAAAAAATCCTTATTGTTTTCAGAATTGACAACTATTATACGGTGTTAACATATGCATGAATATTTTATTGGAAACGAATTATTCTTTGATTGTCAAACATCAAATGTAAGAATATGTTTTTACTCCACAATAATCCTGAAGGCAATCTACATATATACATACTTACGCTCTTGGTAAGGATTTTTTTTTAAAGAAATAGACTATAGGCCTTTGCGACATCTGAACCCTAGACGTCGCAAGGGCCTAGCAGAGTCTATTTTTTAAAATAAAATCCTTATTGTTTTCATAATTATCAACTAATGTATGGTGTTAACATATGCATGAATATTTTATTGGAAATGAATGATTCTTTGATTGTCAAACATCAAATATATGAATATGTTTCACTCCGCGATGATTCTGAAGGCAATCTACATATATCCGTACTTACGCTCTCAGTAAGGATTTTTTTAAAAGAAATAGACTCTGCTATGCCCTTGCGACATCTCGACACTAGACGTTGCAGGGGCCTAGCTAAGTCTACTTTTTTAAAAAAAAATCCTTATTGTTTTCAGAATTAACAACTATTATACGGTGTTAACATATGTATAAATATTTTATTATAAACGAATGATTTTTTGATTGTCAAACATCAAATGTATGAATATGTTTTACTCCACAATAATCCCGAAGGCAATCTACATATTTCATACTTACGCTATTTGTAAGGATTTTTTTTAAAGAAATAGACTCTGCTAGTCCCTTGCGATATCAGGACCCTAGACGTCGCAAGGGCCTAGCAGAGTCTTTTTTTTTTAAAAAAAAAATCCTTATTGTTTTCAGAATTGACAACTATTATACGGTGTTAACATATGCATGAATATTTTATTGAAAACAAGTGATTCTTTGATTGTCAAACATCAAATGTAAGAATATGTTTTTACTCCAAAATAATCCTGAAGGCAATCTACATATATACATACTTACACTCTTGGTAAGGATTTTATTTTAAAGAAATAGACTATGCTAGGCCTTTGCGACATCTGGACCCTAGACGTCGCAAGGGCCTAGCAAAGTCTATTTTTTAAAATAAAATCCTTATTGTTTTCATAATTAACAACTATTGTATGGTGTTAACATATGCATGAATATTTTATTGGAAACGAATGATTCTTTGATTGTCAAACATCAAATATATGAATATGTTTCACTCCGCGATAATTCTGAAGGCAATCTACATATATCCGTACTTACGCTCTCAGTAAGGATTTTTTTAAAAGAAATAGACTCTGCTATGCCCTTGCGACATCTCGACACTAGACGTTGCAGGGGCCTTGCTAAGTCTACTTTTTTTTAAAAAAAATCTTTATTGTTTTTAGAATTAACAACTATTATACGGTGTTAACATATGCATAGATATTTTATTATAAACGAATGATTTTTTGATTGTCAAACATCAAATGTATGAATATGTTTTACTCCTCGATAATCCCGAAGGCAATCTACATCTATCCATACTTACGCTCTTTGTAAGGATTTTTTTAAAAGAAATAGACTGAAATAGACTCTGCTAGGCCCTTGCGATATCAGGACCCAAGATGTCGCAAGGGCCTAGCAGAGTCTATTTTTTTTATAAAAAAATCCTTATTGTTTTCAGAATTGACAACTATTATACGGTGTTAACATATGCATGAATATTTTATTGGACACGAATGATTCTTTGATTGTCAAACATCAAATGTAAGAATATGTTTTTACTCCAAGATAATCCTGAAGGCAATCTACATATATACATACTTACGCTCTTGTAAGGATTTTATATTGAAGAAATAGACTATGCTAGGCCTTTGCGACATCTGGACCCTAGACGTCGCAAGGGCCTAGCAGAGTCTATTTTTTTAAAAATAAAATCCTTATTGTTTTCATAATTAACAACTATTGTATGGTGTTAACATATGCATGAATATTTTATTGGAAACGAATGATTCTTTGATTGTCAAACATCAAATGTATGAATATGTTTCACTCCGCGATAATTTTGAAGGCAATCTACATATATCCGTACTTACGCTCTCAATAACGATTTTTTTAAAGAAATAGACTCTGCTATGCCCTTGCGACATCTCGACACTAGACGTTGCAAGGGCCTAGCTAAGTCTACTTGTAAAAAAAAAATCCTTATTGTCTTCAGAATTAACAACTATTATACGGTGTTAACATATTCATGAATATTTTATTGGAAACAAATGATTCTTTGATTGTCAAACATCAAATGTATGAATATGTTTCACTCCACGATAATTCAGAAGGCAATCTACATATATCCCGTACTTACGCTCTCGGTAAAGATTTTTTTTAAAATAGACTCCGCTAGGCCCTTGCGACATCTGGACACTGGATACCAGTCTATTTTTCAAAAAAAAAATCCTTATTTTTTGCAGAATTAACAACTATTATACGATGTTAACATATGCATGAATATTTTATTATAAACGAATGATTTTTTGATTGTCAAACATCAAATGTATGAATATGTTTTACTCCACAATAATCTCGAAGGCAATTTACAGATATCCATACTTACGCTCTGTTTAAGCATTTTTTTTAAAGAAATAGACTCTGCTAGGCCCTTGCGACATCTGGACCCTAGACGTCGCAAGGGCCTAGCAGAGTATATTTTTTTAAAAAAAAAATCCTTCTTGTTTTCAGAATTGACAACTATTATACGGTGTTAACATATGCATGGATATTTTTATTGGAAACGAATTATTCTTTGATTGTCAAGCATCAATGTAAGAATATGTTTTTACTCCATGATAATCCTGAAGGCAATCTAATTATATACATACTTACGCTCTTGGTAAGGATTTTTTTAAGGAAATAGACTCATGCTAGGCCCTTGCGATCATCTGGAGGC
>JAKUCM010005253.1:0-14831 GCA_023374145.1 Lepidium sativum | reverse complement strand
AAATAAGTAACATCGCTGTGTTTACAACGATTTTACAACTCTCAAAGTTAACAGTGAATTAAAGACAACCTATTTTACAACTAATTAGGGACGAATCACTTTACAACTAATTAGGGATGAAACACTTTACAACGAATCAGAGATGTATATTTACTTCGAATTAAAGACGTCTTTTGCCAACGAAATAGGGACAAAATATTATTATTTTTTTAAATGAAAATGTTTATATAAATTTTGTAATTTAATACTTTTAGGAATTGAATTATTTTAATAATTCTACAACCCCATGAATCTCATTCTGATAACCAAAATCATGCAAATTACTCAAAACCTATATTACCTTCAACATTATTAAATTACTACTACTTGCTTCATCATTCCCACCACCACTATCACATTTCCCATGGTGAAACCAAATGTAATATTGTGGTGTAAGCCCCCTATTTAATAGAAGATTCCAAACAGTTTCTATTAGGGCAAATTTCGTATTCTTGCATTTTCGACAAGGACAAAACATCTTATCCGATTCAAGAGTGATTTTGGTTTGACTTTCTTGGTGCATGAATATTTCTACCTCGTTCATAAACTCCTGTCACGATTCCAGTAGCATCTCTATGCATATACATCCACTTTCGTTTCTCGTATATATCACCACCAAATGAGATTTTTTAGTTTTTTCCCAAAACCGTTTTTTCTTCTCCCCAACGTTTTTTTCTCTCAAAGAAGTTATTTTGTGTGTTGTGTTATGAGTTACAAAGAGAGAGATACCTCCTCCTTATATAGGCAAAAATTTAACAATGATTTTACAACCTGAAACCAAATACAAGTAATTAACAACGTATGTAACTATCCTAAAATATCTAATTTTAAATTTTGTTTTTAAATTGTTGTAATGCATTTCGTCCTAAAAGAATTTCAATTTTGAGACGTAATTACAACAAAATCTAATATTTAAATACGTTTTTACGACGTTTGTTAGATTTTTTAATAACCAATTACGTATCACGAAAAATGTGTGTACCAAATTTCCAAATACGTTTTTAAGTCGTTGTAAACAACAAACGTCGTACATAAGTTCTAAGTTGGGGAATATTTTACAACTAAATAGTTTGTACATGGTAAGACGTTGTGAATTCGTCGTAAAGGGTCAACGCCTTTACAACGAAATATTTTGTTGTCAATTTACAAATTCTTTACGACGAAATATAATTACATCTTAAAGGAGTTGGTAAAATGCCCTCATTTACGATGTCTCCAAAACGTCGTAAATTGGCGTTGTTAAACATATGTTTTCTTGTAGTGATTGGTGTAACTTAATCACTCTGATACCAAAGATCCGACTCATTCTCACTACATTTAGGATATAAACTTTATGCTATGAATTGGTCTTGTCGATTGAATTGTTTGGTGTTTTTTGTAGCGTTCTTAACTTTTAAGTTTGAGTCGTTTTTTACATGAATGACATTGTAATCGTCTTTACTATAAGGCCTAGTAGGATAATCATCACCTTATATTAAGGAGGAGACATAGTTTATAACCAAATGAATGAACCTACAAGCGAAAAGGTTTACGAATATTCTATAACGTTTCACAAATAATTACGAGCTATATGGATACATGCATAGGTTACAATCGAATTATAAGCAATAACGCACCCACACAATTTTAATTAGAAAAAAAACCATTATAATAAACAACTTGTTTGCGATTAGCTAATGCATGATATATAATTTTAAGAGTTCCAAGAAGTTAAGAATGCCCCCGTTTAGAGCACTCCTCACAGCACAATTGAAAGTAGATACACCTTTTGGCACACCATACTTTTTATTTTTGGACAAAAACCAAAGCAAAATTTATTTTACATGAATTAATGAAGAAGTTATAGAAGCAATAGTGTGGGGAAAAATGAATGTAATGTACTAGACTGTACAAAAAAGAATATTAAGAAAAAAAAAGAGAATAACTTTTGAAGAGAAGATAGGGTTCGGGAAGAGGGAACATGATGGCCTCCATGCTTCACTCTTCTCTCATCATATCATCAGCTATGCTATGTGACTGAACCAAATCTCTTGAAAGTCTCTCCATTACAAAAGTGTCGTATTTTAATAATAATGTCATGTTGGATTTGCACAACATGACAAACAGATGACGCATGCTTACGCCACCACGTCTCACTGTTCTCCAAACTCTTCATCTTTACAACAGTACAAGAGATGCCTTTGTACTCTACGGCTTTCAAATGATAAACAGCCTTCCTTCCGTTAAGCCATGTTATTATCGGCATTATAAAACCACTTTAATAAATCATAAAACTTTTAAGGTAATTTATTGTATTACAATGAAGAATTTTCATCAAGTTAAATATTTAACCCTACTATTTTTTGTGGAATTTAACTTCGCATAGTTGTGTATTCCATATGATACAATTTAAGATTATACATCGATTTTTGGTGATCTAATAATTAAGAAAAGAAAAAATATTTATGTAACTAAAAATCATTCTGATACTATATCAACAATCAGATTGACAAAATCCAAACATAAAATACACATCTTATAATTCATTTTAATTTATTTTGTGTAATATGAGGAATCAAACTTTTGATATAAAATTTATTATTTTGATCATTTTAATTATTAGATTGAGAATAATTCGGCACCATTAAAATTGTAGTAATTTGGTTTATTTCGTTATAGACCAAATCTAAATTTAAGAGGAAACACAGAGATAGTAATATAATTGTAGATGTAGAATATTGGTGGTCATAGAAACTTAACTAGCACAAAAAGAAAGTCTAAATCATATTAAATAAGAGATTAAAATAAT
This sequence comes from Lepidium sativum, assembly GCA_023374145.1. Lineage (NCBI taxonomy): Eukaryota > Viridiplantae > Streptophyta > Magnoliopsida > Brassicales > Brassicaceae > Lepidium > Lepidium sativum. The sequence goes on along the minus strand of JAKUCM010005253.1, from coordinate 12,004 downwards.
GGAGTAAGTGTTGGTCCAGGAGTCGGAAGTATAATGCATGCATGTATTAGCCATGGAATGATGCTTGCGTGGAGAAACAATACGGGTCCATTAGATTCTTTCATCTTCGTTTTCTTCTTATTGTATAAATTCTAGAACATAATTAAAATATCTGATTAGAATAAAGGAAAAATAGCATAAGAGGCACGGGGAAATGATTTGCATCGAATTATAAATTGCCTCATATGTACCATACAATCTCATAAGAATAAGAAAATGAACTCATTATTAATATATTAATATACACACACAAAATAGATAATTGAAATTGATTTTGGATTTGGTTTTGCGCTCGAGGCACATCTTATACGCCTCGATCGTCTCATTTCTCCACATGCGTTTCCCTTTTTCCACCTTCCTTCAAAATTAATATAATTACTGCAAGAACCTTATATATTATTAAAATCTCTCATATATAATAGCAAGAAAAGAAAATCATAAGGAGAAAAGGAAAGAATAGTAAGAAAGACTATTGAGAAGACAACATGAGATAGTGATGAAAACTTGTGTACGCATGATACAGTACCACTCAATTTATCCTCATTAGTCTCTTCTTCCCCAACTCCCATGTCATTATATGCTCCAAGTTTATAGCAAATATTGTATAAATTATGACTTTCTAATCTAAATATTAGATTGTCCGAATTTATTGTAAAGAAAATTTATATATCATTTTCTCGGTTTGAAGCATGGTTATTACAGTATTTTGGTAATGTTTTGTAACTCCGATCTTTTGTTAAGCAAAGCTATGATACACATCATATACTATCAACCATGCTAAACCATCCGAAGTTCTGAAAACTGAATGTTAATGGTGTGTCTCGACATATTTAGGTCTGTAGCAAAAGATGAAGAAATAACAAATCAGGCCGAACTTGTACGCCAGACCAATGATTGAAGAAAGAAAGACATGCAGGCTGAATTAGCGCGAAGTCGAGAAAGAAAGCTATTTTTGTAGATTTGAAAAGATACTCGGTGCCATGAATGCACAATCAAATTTCGTTTAATCAGGGAAGAAACTGAAGAAAATATGAGACAAAAACCTTTAAAAACAGAACAAGTATAAAAAAAAAAAGAAGACTCAGCAAAATTAGCATCAACAATCACATAAAACACCTCTAGAATATAACAGCTAGTCATGTATCAAAAATCAACTCGATTCTCAGCAAATAAAATCTCATTTTTGTTTGTTGAATCTTCGATAAAACATTCTTTCTTTGATTGTTAGTTTTTCGGATCAACATTAAATATTATTTTAAATAATCTATTGTTTAAAATAAAAGCCCCACTACAAAAATCTTCATCCTTTTTTCAGTTCAGTAAGGTTTAATAAAAAACACAAGTGAACTTTATGATTTGATGTCTTAACTCCACCTTGAACAACTTTTTTATCTGAATTTTTGGGCCTTATTGTTCATCTTTTTGTTTATATATCTCTAATTGCGAAAATACGTTAATTTAAAATTTCAACTAAACTAAAAAGTATAGAATTAAATTGTCAAAAAGCTATATTTTACTTTAACTATGTCGTTTCGAAAGTGAAATAATGTGAGCAAGAAACTGCAAGTGATAGCGAAAGCCAAAGTGCTTTTTCTTTTTAAAATTATAATTGTTTGGATAAAACCTTGATTTATACTTTCTAAAGTTTACTTCTAAAACATTTTTAATCTTAGAAAATAATCAAATCTTTTATGCCATGTCATTAACTAAATTATCCTAACCATCAAAACTGAATCCTTTAGAGGATCTGGAAGACGATATTGTAGTTCTTGGTACATATGGACAATCCAGGGCTGCTCCTTGTATCTTATATGTTGTGCCCATTCCGAGTCGGGACCTTAATCATTTGGAGAGATAGCATAATTCGCTTGCTGTTGGCCTTTCCGTGATTACTCGCAAGAAACTAGAGAAGACTTTTAGTGTGTGTGCTCGCTTCTAAAGAATGTTGATTTCTTAATCCTGAATGCAGACGATAGACAATGATCTCCTTTGGACAGCTTTGTGGCTATCTACGATTAGTGGTTTATGGAAGCCAAGATGTGGCTTCCAATTCCCGATCTTCTTCCGAAATATTGCTTAGCTCAGAAAATTGCTATGTTTCAACTCGGATGTTCTAGGATAATGAACATCCTCGGCGCTGTGATCATTCCGAGAGAATATGGAGTTGATATTACATATCGGCTGTTCGAGGATATGATGGTGTTCTGTTCGAGTACACCTCCAAAGAGGACATTCTTTGTTAGGGCTAAACAAAGTCTTCGCTTTCTGGATGATGTCAATTCTAAAGCGTAGTTACTTTCTTCGTATGGCCCGACGAGCACCTTTTTACCAAAACTGTTTAAAATATTTAGAATGCATCTTCAAAGATGTTTCTCTGTATGCCGAGATGGCATGTCGTCAATAGTAATATCGCTTGAGGTTGATGGAATTTCAACTTCCTCGGATTTGTTCACCTTTCGTTGTTGCGAGTTCATATACTCCAGGCTTCACAATTTTGCATATGATGTAGGGACCCTCCCAATTAGTGACGAGTTTCCAGACATTCGTTTCAGCAGTGTTTTCGAAAAAACTTCTGAGAATAAGGTCATGTTCCATGAAATGCTGACATTAGACCTTTTTGTTGTAGTATTTAGCGGCATATTGTTGGTAGTTTTGTACTAGGAGTAGTGAACTATTAACTTACTGACTCGCATATTCTATTTTGCACAGAAGTTTCCAAGTTTTGCAGAGATGAATTGAGATTTGCTATCTGTTACAATCTCACATGGTAAACCATGTCGGCATATGATATTCTTCCATAAGAATTTTACAATGTCTTTATCTTGGATTAGAGAGTATGACTCCGCCTCGACCCGTTTTGTAAAATAGTCCGTCATAATAAGCTTAAAATGCTTTTGCCAAAATGAAGGTAAAGGTAAACGGGTATGGCATTGCCGACGTCGTCAACTCTTCTGTTGGAGCGTGGATTAGCAGTGCGTGTCTTTGACACGACTCACACTTTGTGGCATGCTTCTCGCAATCTTACACCATAGTTGGCGAAAAGTATCCAAGTGTCCAAATTTTCTGCATTAGTGAACGCACACTAGAATGGTTACCACTAGCGTCTTTGTGCGTATCTTGCATTACTCGCCTTGTCTCATCACCGTTGATATAATAAAGTGGAACCCGGCTAGTGATTTTGCGATAACAAGTTTTTATTGACTTGATTATAATGCCCACACTTGGTCTTGTGTAGCCGTTGTCCATCTATCTTCTGGAGTTTCCCAATGGAATTAAAGATAGAGTATATATTACAAATTTCTTTATAGGAGAAGTAACAAAATATATAGGTGGAAGTCGCATATCTTATGATATATTCTTATATTTATCCTATGTATTGATTTTTTTCAATAATCCTCTCATTTTGTTTTTCGAAAAATTCTAAATTCAAAGTTTCTTTTTTCCATCTAGATTTTCAGAAAATGTTTTAGTTATAATATGTTCAAACGTGGAACTTATCATACTTATTAATTTTCTCTTTTCCATTCACTCATATTTTTTAATCTATTTTGTCCAGATCCTCCCTTTCTTCCGAAAAAGAGAAGGAAAAGGAGCTTCTTCGATGAATACCTCTTGGTCCTGTTTAGTCTCATCCCTTTCTTCCATTTTTGAGATTCCGTTTAGTTTCTTAGTAAACATGGGTGATGACATTCTACTTAAATAGTAACATATGTAATAAATAAGAGAATACTACATATTCGAGCCATAGAATTTCTCAATTATGACACAAGAATATTATACTTATTAGATCTAATAGGTACATTAGACCTACTTGGGGAGATTTGATTCATTCCAAATTAAAGAAATCGGAATGTAAGAATGAATAGGTTCACTTTGACCGTTAAGAATAGGTATCCCGTTCCTTGTATCTTTGTTTCGATCGCTAACTATCTCATCGTATCACATTCTGTTTTGTGATATGTCGGCTATAACAACCTGTCGAGAAGAAAATTTGCCGAGTTATTGCCTTGTAACTTAGCATATTGCTATTTGTGGACCGAAATAAAACATTGGTCCACTTCAAACACTTTCTATACAGTTATATAGCTAATAATAATATAAAACGATTGTTTTAGTTACCTTATACACAAAATTTATTCACAATACACATCATTGTGATTTTAAAAAACTTTAAACTAACTTTTACAGTATTTTGTAATCTGTAATAGAGAAACAAAAAAGTTTTGTAAAATTTTGTTACATCAATGACAAAATTTTCATTCTACTAGTTTTTAATTTATTTATTTTTAACACATTAGTTCTTAAATTTCTTAAATTTATCAAAAAATAAGAAAAAATACAACATATAAAGGGAGAATTTCAAAAATGACTATTGAACCAAATTCCTTTTCAAAAAAAACATTTTTGCTTTGATTCATTTTTACAGAGAAGATGCATATTCTGAAAAAGCATCTTAAAAGGAGCATTTGATAAAGTTACTCAGAAGTTTATCAGGAAAAAAAATACAACACATAAGTTTAGGTCTGGGCAACTAATCGTCCGAACGTATGGCCAAGATTTAAGACCTTTGTGTCTAAATATGAGAGGCTTTGGAAGGACTTTAGATCATATGTGGTTCGTCTCGCGTCCTTCCAAACCAATGTTCATGCTAGGCGAATTTCTAGAAGTGTCACAAGAGGTGCACAATTCAGTTCATATGTCGCCACCATGGCTGGAGGGGACAGAAGGCACTTTTAAGTATTTTAGGATAATTTTAGATAGTTTTTAGATATTTGGTTATTTAGATAATTTATAATTTTTTAAATTCAGATCTAAATTTGAATAAAACCCAGTTGAAACCAAACTGAAATAAGAAAATGTCTTATGTAGTAAAAAAATCTTAAATCTGAAAGATATGAACCAGAAAAAACTTTATCCAAACACAATCTGAATAGCTAAATGTTGCGAGCACATAAGTTGATCAGAAAAAAGGAAAAAGAATGCACGAGAGAATTGACAACAAACGTACCAAAGAGAAGCTAGTTGTCACCCAGAGGAGTGAGTTAAGTCACATGTCACTGTCTTAAGAAATCAGACTAGTTAGTTTGTGGGGTCCACTCTGCTCTGGTTTTAGGGCGCATGTCCAATGATGCTGTAAGATTCTCACTCTCTTGTGGGTCCCTTTTGTCCACGTCGGCTGTTCCATGGCCCCACTCCTTATAGTTTCACAAGAGGCCAAGAGTGATAGAAAATCAAAATCCACTATATACCTTATTTCATTACGAATCATCTTGTCTCTTACTTGCCAACCATCACCAAGATTAACTTAAATTAAGGCTAATCTCTTCTTTCGATATAGGATTTAATCATCCCAATTGCAGCTTGTTTTGAATTTGTCATAAATTAAATTAAATTATTTAAAACCAAATTTTAAAACTAACAGTAACTTAAATAAAATTTAACTGGTTTCGAAATTAAAATTGATCAAGTATAATAATTGGTGTTATTCTGATAATTATATGTTAAAAAGGAGAAGTATTGCAATGGAAACAAAGATGGATTTGACATCTATTTACAATCATATATCTACATTAGAAAAAATAAGATAGTTTTGTAGTTATTGCTTTTTGGTGTCGCAGACATTTTTTAGAAAGAAAAAGAAAAAGAGGAGAATCCGTAGACATCTATTGTTTATGGAAGGTTTAATTGAGTCACGTGGTAGAATTATAGAATGGATATGCCTGGTGACCCTTTTTATTCTAGAGTCGGGTATGATACAATGTCTTCGAACTTTTCATGGTTAAATTCATAGCTTCGCTCCATTTTCTAAGCTAACATGATTAGTTTTATTGTTGACACGGTTTAAACGCTATTTTGAAGAATATTTGAATAATTGAAATGGATATGAAGCTAGCGGTTAACTAAAGAAAACTTTTAAATAAATTCATTTGTTGTTTAAAGTTGATTGGTAACATTACACCAGTTAAGTTAAATAATATAATAAAACAAAAATAAGTATTAAAAATTTAATCTAATACTTATTTTAAAATTAGTCAATAACATATAGTTTATTGTTAATATTAAAACAAATATATAAATTACAACTATTACTTTTAAAATAATATTTTCATATTTTTCTAAATATAAACCAATATTTATTATTTTTGAACCATAATGTCCCATAATTATATATAAAATAAAAAATAAAAAATATTTATATTTACAAATAATGGTCATTTTTCAAATAACCATAAATAACTTTGTTTCCAAACAACTATCAAAAGTTAGTCCAAACAATTTGCTTAAAAGAGTTATATACAACGATCATTTTATATAAAATACTCAGTACTATTAAAATAAACATATCGTTTTCAAATAATCTTTCAATTTTTAAAAGTAACCAAGAAAATCTGATGTATTTACCCTAAAGAACTATAAAATATGGATGCTAAAAAAACTAATGTATGAAAAAATATATATTTTGACAAAAAATGGTTCTTCAATAAAAAAAGAAAGAAATATATACATATGCTTCGTGAATGTATATTTCCTTCCTTTATAAACAAATTTGGTGCATTAATTCAATGGAGAAAAAATTACAAGGCTAAGGTGCTGTTTCATTATCTAACTGTTCCTTCGAGATAATTTACTTATATGCATTATCAGAATAGAATAATTAGATGTTATATGTTTTCATTGTAGTTTATACATCTAGATGTAATAGATGTACAATTTAATTGTTTTGCAAGTTAATCTCTCTATTTAGATGGATCTAACTGATACACAAAATTTTAACCCTAGTAATCTATTGTAAGTGTACAACAAATCAAAGTAAAACATAGGGATCGAATCCATGAAGACTAAGTGTTACACTATTAAATCAGCTAAAACAAACGATAAAGTGGTTAATATGGAAATCAAACTAAACAAGCAATAAAACGACATGAAAAACTATTCTAGGAACATAAAAAACTATTCTCGACACAAGCATATAAGTATAGCAAACCTACAGTCGTAGCATCGACAACTATATCTAACAACCTAGAATCCTAAACTGTACAAGATTATCAAATTAGTCTAATAAGTTCACAATTAGCCTTATCATCAGCTTTCGTTGGTTAATGACTAATTGCTCATCTAAACTATTTTAGGCATCTAACAAGCATTTTTGGTGAGTTAAACTACCTATAATCATAAGTTAATTGATCAAGCTAACCTAAGCATTACGCTAAATAATAGATGGAGAACACTTAAGATATAATCCTATTTGTTTCTAATTCATTGATTCCCTAAATCCATAGAAAACTCTAAACCTCATTGAAAACTAATCAGACAAGCAAGAAGAATAAATAAAGCTCATGAATAAACTGAAATAAAAGTAAAGAGGGTTCATAAATCTTCTCCAAAAGTGGTGGAGAAAGATATCCTCTCTCTAGAGCTTTAAAGAACAAAAACAGCCAAGTCTAGGTATATAGTCCAAAACTTGACATAATACAACTTAAATTAAACCATGTCAAATAAAAAGACAAAAATAGGGTTTTTCGTTAAACAAGGTCAGTTTAGTCGATATGAGGTGGACATGTTAATCTCCAGATCGTGCAGAAATTTTCCAGGACACTTGATCAATCGATCCAGGAGCGGATCGATCGATCTTGTATGTTCTCGGCATGATGACTTATCTTCGGTAAAATTGTCATATCTTCCCAACCCCTTGTTTGATTACCTTCAAACCAGTGCCAAATGAAAACTAAATCTCATGGATATCTCGTATTAAAATATGAGCTCGATTAACGGTATAAATTCTTTCAAATAAAGCCAAAGTTCTGGTCCATCTGGATGATTCCGCATCTCCATATGATCATTTTCACTCAAAACATCTCATCTTCTCAAAATGTGACCTATGTCGTGAAAAGACTTGAAAAAAACGGACTAAAAGACTCTAAAATACACACTTTGAATCAATAAAACCATTGAAAACAAGGGTTAAAAATTACAAAAACATCGTCTATCAATTCTCCCTGACTTAGTCTTTTCCTTGTCCTCACGCAAACAGAAAAACCAAGGATGCTTAAGTGAAGTGAAAACGCAGGAACTCATTTCATCATAAGAACACTACAAGAACAATCCCTTTAGCAAACCACATGAAAAATACATGGCAACCACCTTGTATTTTCCTTAAACTTTAGATCTGTCCCACACAAACTCCACAATTCAAACGGGAAATCTGAATTCACCATACTGGCCTATTTAGATATCTGAGTGCGGTCTCATTAAGGGAGTACCGATCAAAGGACGCATGAATTATCTTTCAGCCACAACCTGAACACACAAATTATCTTCCCTATAGTTCCTTTCCTCTCATTTCCTATTTATTGCGGCCGATTTTTCCGTACTTACATAGGGTATCATTTTATTTTTTCTATCAGCTGCCCAACCAATTTCTCCCTAGTTACCCAAGGTATCATTGTATTTTTATTGGTTGGTTCTTTAGCAACTCAAAGAATGTAAGCAAGAGTAGTATCATTGGTGTTTTCCTCAGCCTATTAACATTGCATCCAACTTTGTATTAAAGTTTCTTTCAGAGATAACACATTTAGAACAAACACTTGAAATGAAAAAGAAAGGGGAACCATACTCACACAAATAAGTCTTTTAGGACTGAAGAAAGGACTTGATCCAATGTATACCAAGCCTCTTGACAAGAAGATTAAGTCAGGTTAGGTGTGAAGTCGACATGAGATTCTTTAAATACCTGAAAGGATATAGGTAACGTTTAGAAATTTCACAGTCTCTAGGTTTTTCAATAGTCACAGATCTGTGTCATGCAACAATGGTTACTTAAGTTCCTGAAAATATAGTCATTCCTCGAGAAGTAATAGTTTACACAATTTTTTTGACTCGATTAAACAAAAGTTGACTCAAGAAAAGCATCAAAAAGATTCAAAAACAAAAGAAATAAAATGTGTTAGTCACAATAAGTGTACTCCCCTGACTTATTTCACACCGTCTCTGTGTGAAAATAAATCTGAAGGAAGCACAACTTATGCATAAAAATATAATAGGAAAGTAAAAGGAGATAATGGAGAAGTAAAACGAACCTGAGCATTTGCATCGATTGGTCTCTAAATGGACCGATCGATCTCGATTTCTTGGAGAGATAGATCAATTGATCCACAATGATGAGGTCGATCGACATTTTGGGGCGAAAATGCATATAGTTACCTGGGTCGATCGATCCTAGTTGTCCACTCAATCACCAAGTTGTGCACAAATTCAACTTGTCTATCGGTTCGGCCTTGGTTAGTCCAGATTGGCCGCCAAATCGTGCGTTAACCTATTGTATCTATGTGCCAATGCACTTTTGGTCCTTCTCTTTTTTTCACAATAGACAATGCACTTTCACAAGAATCAAAAGGTTGAGCCAATGCACTTTTTTCTTCTTCTTGTTTTCACAATAGACAATATACTCGAGAAGAAAGACAATAGTCCATAGTGGCAAAACCATATGTTCATCAAAACAAGTTCCCATAATTGTAAAATATACCCTAAGGTGGTGTTCTTTGAAGTTTGAATTACTTGGAAGATCAAATGTATTTGATGGAACGATGAAGTCAATCTCAAAACTAGTTGAGTTTAACAACAACCTTCTTATGAACCTTCCCTTCCCTTCAACAACCTAGCAATCTCCTCTATTTCTTTCTCATTCTCATCAAATGGTGGCTCCTTACATGGCTCATATTGGAAATATTTGTAACGAGTCCATTCATCAATGTCTGCTCCATTGTAAGACCAATCGATGTAGAAATTCATAGTCAGTAACTTGCTTTCATGTTAGCTACATCTGATTCAAAGAAGAAAGTAAAAGAAAAAGGTTAGTAAAAAAATTTTAGACTAAAGTTCAGTCTCATATCAAAAGGTAACACAATTAATCAGTCTTAGAAAATTATAGACTAAAGTTCAGTCTTAGATCAAAAGGTAACACAATAAATCCCCAAAAACGGTGCCAAAAACTTGATACACGGAGTTTTAACCCTAGTAATCTACTGCAAGTGCACAACAAATCAGAGTAGAATTTAGGGATCAAATCCACAAAGACCAATGGTTACACAATCAATATATTGATCAAACTTAAGCTAAGACAAAACGATAAGGTGGTTAAGATGGAAATCAAACTAAACAAGCAACAAGGAGCTGAATCAGGAAACTATTTAGGGAACATAAACAACATATTCTCAACACATACATAAAAGTATAGCAACCCCACTTTCGTGGTGTTGACTAGTTTATCTAGCAACCTAGAATCTGAAACTGTCGTTCGGTCCGAGAGATCTAAACACATATTATTGAATTGGTATGATAAGTCTAGAATTAGCCTTAACATCAACTTTCATTGGCTAAGGACTAATTACTCATCTAAGTTATTTCAGACATCTAACAAGCACTTTTGGTGAGTTAAAAAATCTATATTCATACATAGTTTGCTTCGTGTATGGTATCTCATTTTACTATCATTAACCCACTTATCCAACCAGACTTTAATTGTCTTTCCATTGCCTACCATTTTGTTCACACCTTTCAAAAGTTAATCATGGCCCTAGAGAATGCTCCTGAAACCAAATGAGGGCTTCACTGGAAGAGTAGCAGTGACGAATTCCCCATATGGGAAGTATCTTGCTTTCAAGAGGGTAGCAAGTAAACTATTTGACACTTGTAGAGTTCTCCAAACCTGCTTAGCTGAGAGGGCTTGGTTAAAACATGATAAATTTGTAAACCCTAAGCCTCCTAATTGTTTGGGCATACAAAGCTTGCTCTATTTCTTCCAGTGAATCTTCTTTATATTTTCCTGAGAGTCTCACCAAAGTCGAGACATTGTAGAGATCAAATTATTGATGAATGCTTTTGGGATTCAAAAACACGACATCGCGTGTATTGGTATTGCTAAGACAACTGCTTTGAGAAGTATTTCCTTGTGTCCTTGGGATAACATTCGTGAAAACCACCCTGACATTTGTGACTGAATATTTTTATGGAATGAAGAGAACATTATATTTTTGGAGCCTTTAAAACACTCCGAGAGTTTAAGGTAGCTTCCTGTTCCACCTAAGTTTGTGATACCCAACAAACAAGTTGGTCTTTAATTGTATATACGATTTGATAATACTAATTTAATAACTAATTCCAATCACAAAATTTCATGAAGATGGGTTGCGTAAACTTCAAGCACGTACATCAATTCCTGTATATTTTATCTTAATCTAACAATTATCTATTTTAAAAACCTTATTTATTCATTTTGTATTATTGCAAAATTTATCTGAGTTCTTTTACTCATTTACATAATTTAATAAAAATAATCAAATTTTCAGATAATTTAATTTCAGAATACTTATCTTAGATTTTAATCTATTGTTTGTGGTTAACAATTAAATAAAAAAAGGAACCATCATCCAAATTCTAAAATATATTCTGTGTAATAATGCGGTTATTTGGAGTTGAATATTAACCATTTAACAATTTGACCAAACTCCTAAATGAATTATCTATTGATAAGTTATAAAAACCAAATAGATGAATCTTTCTATTATGCTTATGGTTCCAGATAGATAACTAATTGTATATAGTCTTATAGAATTAAAGTTTTGTGTATTGTGTAACTAAGATATGAGTGGGAATATCCATTATATATATATATGTAAAGTAATTAAGAAACAGAAAGATTAATAAATAAGAAGGTGGAGTGAAGGAAGAGACAAGTGAGAGAGAAGATTGGTGGGTGCGATTGTGGTCATCCGCCTTCTTCTTACCATCCTAAACCTCACCTTCTTCTTCTTTCTTTCTTTCTTTCTTTTTGTTGTTGTATTATTTACCCATTTTTATATAATCTTAATCATCTATAATTTCATTTTCATTATATCTCGAAAATTCATATTTCATCTTTTCAATTACATAAAACATTTCTAAACCGAATCAATAGTTTATACTATCT
>JAKUCM010005252.1:0-17231 GCA_023374145.1 Lepidium sativum | reverse complement strand
GTTTGAGTATTTTTATTTTTTGGATATAGTTCGGTTCGGTATAGATCGAGTTCGGGTTAGGATTTTAATATAAAAATTCAAAATAATAATTACAATGATAGAAAAACTCTAAAAAATTAAAAGTTTGATTTTTTATTTGGCTTTGCTTCGAGTTTGCATTAGATTTTTTGATTCATTGATATATGACCCATTTAGATATTTTATTGAATTCATTTACTTTAATCTAGACCGATTATAGTTTGGATTCTTGAAATATAAAACAATATTTCAAAAACAATATTATAGAATATGAACTCAGATTTAACAACTAAAATCCTAATTATAATTTTAAACTACAAAGAATAAATGGCGGGAAAGAGAAAATGTTATTATAATGGAGAAATATGACCAACATATTGGTTATTAATAGTTTCAGATTTGGTTGAGTTGATATATATTGATGTCTTTTGTAAAAAGAAATGTTACTTCTCCTACTGGCCGACGTGAATAGACCTTTGATTACTTTCTTTCTTTTCTTTATGACCAATAAGAGGAGAGCGTTGTCGTTGACAAGAAGAAAGGAAACAGGACCCAAGTAGTGTAATCTCCCGTTCCTCGAGTTACTTTAAATGGATTTGCTTCCATACTAGTCTGTTTTAAATTGTATGAAATAGTTTCTTTAAGTTTTTTATGCGAAATAACTTTTTTGAATATAAATTATATATCTCAGGTGATTTTATTTTTCTTAGCATTTAGAGTTGTTTTTTAGTAACACATCTTTTTGATTTTTCAATTATGTTTCCTGTATATAATTATATTTGTATTTTTATCCATTACATACATAATTTACTATTTATATCCATCATATACCATATTAATGTTTACCATAAACATAAATATATTTCATATACACGGTTGACAAAAGATACAAATATAATTATTTATGGCAGATGTAGTTGAAAAAATAAAGAGAATATTTGACATAATTTAAAATATAAAAAGACCATTTTGCACCATTCAAAACTTAAAGAGGCTATTCTAAACAATTTTTTCTACTTTAAATCTAACCACATTTTTCTCATCTTTTTGCCAATATTAAACCACAATTAATCGGTTCATTAGTTAAGTTCCTACATAATAATATCTAATTTTATTGGATCACATTTTTTCTCAATTAAATTAGAAATATATGTAACAACGCAACAAATTCTGCAGACACTAAAAAAGAAATTTCAATGTAACACTAATGGATATATCAAAAAACTTTGATTGTTCTAATTTAATATATATGATATATATAAATTATTTTATTTATTGTTAATCTATTTAGAGTTGGAAATTTATAATTTATAATATAAGGTATCAAAACTCAAAGTAGATTTAGCAGACTTAATATAAATAAATAAATATATATATATATATATATATATATATTTTGTCGTGGAGAGGGATAAAAGCATCCCTTAGACTTTATCCATAAAAAGAGAAAAAATACTAAAAAAATACGTCTCGGGATTGAAATCCCTCTACACTCATCTAAAATAATTGAAGAGAGTTTATAAGGAGGCTCTAAAAAAGCATGAAAACCTAAAAGTAAGGAAAAAGCATAATTTGATAACCCATATGCGAGACAATTATTTTTCCTATATGCATAAACAATACAGACGTTTCAGTCCTTTAACAAGAAGTCATGTCACAAATGTACGAGAAAAGATAGAGGATGAGAGTTTTCAGTCCCTAACTTTTAAAAAGTTAACCACACTCTCGAGTCAATTTCCACAATAAGATAAAAAACCAAAGATTCCAAACAAAATATAATCTATAATAGACTTCTCAAAGCTCAACCACAAGAGATGTACATATTCCAATATTCAGAGCAAATCCACCACGCCACAGCCCTGTACTATCCCGAATCACTCCACCTTCTCCAGCAGCTTTGGGATTCCCACATGAGGCTCATCAGTGTTTAACTTCGACCACAAATCATCCGGTTTAACCCAAGAAATATGTCTCAAATTTTGAGTCCTATTAATATTACCATCAACAAGAGTCGCAAACGCTTTAGAAAACTCACGTCTGGTATCTTGAAGGTATTGTACATGATCATGACAACAAAAAGAAGACCCAAAAACATTAGCACACTTCCACTTCCAACATTGCCAAAGGTTTGTAGCGAAGATTATCGACCATATACATCCATCAACGATGTCTTGCTTTCCAAAGTTCAAAAAAGCCATTCTAAGAGCGATTGAGAAAAGAATGACCGTTGGCTTCGAGTAGAAACAAGACATGTCCACAAACCTGGGGCTACAGGACAATTTATGAGAATGTGAATTATATACTCCACACCTCCACGATAAAATCTTTTATACCATCCAAATAATGCCACTAATCTATGTTTTGATCAAAACAATCAATACACAAAATTTCTAAAATGGAGATATGAGAAAATCAAATATATTGGAAAAGAACTATGTAATATCTTATATATTGAACATAATATTTATTTGGCACATATCTTAGTTTTCATGATTGTGCTTAAAAATCTTGGAAACTACGACCACAAACTTTGTTTATTCTTTGGAAATCGATTTTTTTAATCTTATATCCAAATTTCACTATATAACTAACCACTTTTAATAAAATGTCAATTCTAATAGTCTTATTTTGGTATTTTTGCGATAACAATCCTAAAATAAGTTTGACATCAGAAATGTCAGAAAATTGGTATAATAATATTTTTTCCATGACAAAATATTATTAATAACAACATATATTGAAAAAGAACTACATAATATCTTATATATTTAACATAATATTTATTTGACACATATCTTAGTTTTCATGATTGTGCTTAAAAATCTTGGAAACTAGGACGACAAACTTTGTTTATTTCCTTGGAAATCGGTTTCTTTAGTCTTATATCCAAATTTCACTATATAACGACTACTTTTAGTAAAATGTCAACTCTAATAGTATGATTTTGATATTTTTGGGATAAGAATCCTAAAATAAGTTTGACATCAGAAATGTTAGAAAATTGGTATAATAATGTTTTTTGTCATGACAAGATATAATTTAATAACAACATATTTTACTATAAAATATATTAAAATAATATAAGGTTTTGTATGATATGGTTCACAAAGACTAAAATAAGAAATCCAAGATATATTGGAGATGAAATCACTATTTTTAAACAACGTATTGAAACATGAATTTTAAAAGATTTGTGTCAAAAATAATAAATGATTTGTATTAATTCAAACATGAATTTCTAAGAAAATTTTAAAATCTAGTATTATTGGACTAACTATTTTAAAAATACAATCAACCTTACTACTATCAGATATTTTAGGTTTGTGGTTTTAAGTGATTATAGAATTTTTAAAAATATTTTATCAATTCTTTTAGTTTTTATGTCCAACAAAAAATTTCAATTAAAAACCAGATGAGTAATACATAGGAGAATTACAAAAGCTAGCGGAAAACAAAATATCTCCAAAATACTACGCCTAGAAGAGGGATGCAAAAAGATTCTAACATCAGGAAACATTTACGACATAAATACCAAAGATTAAACCCAGTAAATTAATTCCCAGGATTGATAGACAAAGACATCGCAAGGCAAACCACGACCAAAACGAATGACGAGATTTCTTATAGTGATATAAGGAACCTCGCAAATGAAGATCTAGAGAACTGGACCAAAAATAATTACTCTCACATCTTCCAGAAGTGACGAAGTCGATGGAGAACGAACGATTGACGCTAAAGAAGAACCCATGAAGATACCATACCTCGATCAAGTCTTAAAAATGGAAACAAGGAGCAAATCAAACCTCAACTAGGAAGAACAAAAATAACAAGGAAAATAGTTACATTCGAACCAGATCAACAACAACTAAACTTTAATCCAGGAGAATTGATTAAACTACGGCTTAACTATAATAATCCTAACTAAACTATTACTGAGTCTAAACCAAAGATTTAAACTAGAAGTTACTACACCTACTAATCGATCTAAAGACGAACGAAAAAATAAAGGACACAAGCCAAGGACTAGACATCACCGGTGAGCAAGGTTAAGATCGGAGAGACCTCACAGAGGCTCCTTTGTTGGTGTGGTTTCGGACCACCATCCACATTGAAGCTTCGAACGAGTGTAGAAGCCTTACATGAGAGAGGAGAGACTCAAACTAACCCGAGAGGACACCAAGATCCAATCTGAACCTCCACCACAAGGAGAAACCTGTGCACCAACACCGAGAGGAAAAGCGTCCACCAGAGGAACTTAGACGACAAAAAGGAGGTTTTGCTAGGTCATGAGAGTCGTCTAAGATAAGAAGAGAGAAAGGATCACACTTGCTAATTAGATTCTTTAGTTGTTTTTCTTTCTTTCATCTAACAAAAATTGTACAACGGGAGTTATAATACAACATAAACACAAACAAAAGTCGGAGGAAAAACATATATATCCGGAAGCATTGTCCAAACAAGGGAAACTCATAAACATGTACAGAATCGGAAACCAAAATAACTACAACAAATTAAAATTTGGACTAAAACTATCTTGAACTGGAAGAGTTAAGCATCCAAACTGCAGATGACGCACAAACAGATGAAAGGGACCTCCTATGGTGAATATGGTCACCTCACAGATGATGAACTAAGAGCAGGTCCATTGGAGTACCTTAATGGAGTTCTTAACTTAATAAATGAAGAAGCGGTTCTTATTATAGAGTTTTAAGAATTGGTAAGAACCTCTGACGTGTCACGTTTTCATTGGGTGGATTTTTGACCGAAAAAGAAATTGAAGACAAGGGTGTTTGGGGTTCATTTCCCTTCTCCAACCTCTCTCCCTCACGATCTTCTCCGGCTTCGATTTCTCTCTACCCAATCCGATCCAATCGCTGTTACCGAATCTCCTCGAAACTTCCACTAGATAACAACAAGGAAAATGATGGCACTCTTCTTCTTCCGCCGTTCTCCGCCGTTAAACCTTTCTTCCTCCTCTGCACTTCCGTTGCTTTATCTTTTTATCTGTTTGCCGCTTCTCCTACCGTTGAATCCGCTGCGGTGTTTGTCATCAGTACTCCTCGGAAACTTCAAACACATGAGCTCGCGACGTTCAATTGTTTCAAGAGAATACTCCTGTGTTCACCCCTATGTAATCTTCTTCTTGCCGTGATTTTGAGGAGTTGTTTATGATATGAGGCTGTGACGTTTGCTATGTACGGTGATGGTGCTGCTAATCAGGGACAATTGTTTGAAGTGCTGAATATATCTGCTCTTTGAGATTTGCCAGCAATTTTGGTCTGCGAAAAAAATCACTATAATGCATTTTTCTTTCTTTCTAGGTTTTTTATGGTGTAAATATCTGTTTGATTTGGCTTTGATATGAATTGTTGCAGATGGAATGGGAACGACTGAATGGAGATTATGTTCCTGGGCTCAAGGTTAGCTTTTAGTCTTATTTGCAACAGAGACTAATCCAAGGCTTGTTCAATTAAGAAGAATCTACTGTGAATCTTATTAGAATTTTCTTTCGAATTAGGAAGAAGTTTTGCTTGCCTATCTATCTGTTAGAAGATAATATTAATGTTATTTCCTGAATCACATGAATTTCTTAGTTTCCATATAAAAAAATAGGTTGATGCAAGTGTAAACAGCTTGCCACAATTCAGTTTTCATTCATAGTCTTCCGTTTTACGAATGAATTGAAAATCTCTCAAGGATAAATGGAGCAGTGCTGCATTGTTAGGCCATCCACATCAAAGAAGCTTTTAGGAGTTCTTAGAAAGAAAAAAAAAATTAAAACACGAAGTCAATCAGGATCCGCCACGTGGCGGATCCTGATTGACTCCGTGTTTTATTTTTTCTTTTTAATTTTTTTTTTTTTCTAAGAACCCCAAAGAAGTTTTGTGATGTGTATGCTCTTACATTGTTCTGATTTGGTATTCTATAATCTGCATCAGTTTATCAACTCTCTTTTGAGGTTGAACATTCTCTGGTTTGTATGAAAACTTTGTGATAAACAGGTAGATGGTATGGATGCATTTGCTGTCAAACAAGCGTGCAATTTTGCCAAGGAACATGCCTTGGAGAAGGGTTTTTATATACTCTTCTTCTTGTCGTGATTTCACAAATGGGTATATGAGTATTATTCTCTTTTTTTATTTAGATCAAAACTGAAACAATAGTTATAGCAACAATTCTAGTTTCTTATCTTGTCATATGAGCTCAAAATGGAAAAGTTTTGCTTATTTCTTCTCTCTTTTAAGAACTCTTTATGGAGTGAGCACCATTGAAACCCAAAAAAACAATAGAGTTCTTCATTAAAAAAATTCATTATTTTTAATAGAAAATATGTTAAAAACCCTATTAGGGGTTCTTAGCATTAAAAATGGTCTAAGGTTCTACACCGGTAAAAATGAAATCTCATAAAATTTCTGGCTATTGTGAAGTCCAAAAACGGATACGAAAACGTAGAGGAATGACAAGATGACACATCTATAGAAACCCACGAAAATCTAGCCTTTGATCAAGTCTTGAAAGTGAAATAAGGAGCGAAATAACCTCTACCCGAGATACCGAACTCAGACGAGACAACAACACATCAAAACCGGAGAGATAATCAAATTTCAAACTAAGGGAAGCAATTAATCTTATGCTAACGAGAATTAACCTAAATCGGATCTTGATATAACTAAGCCACCTAACCACTAGATTAGAAAACAAGCGCTCAAACAAGATCGCGACGAACAACCGTCTCAACACCCTTTAGAAGATTTGAGCAGACCTTAACTCATTCTCTTCCTTAAAACATATCAATAAATGTTTTAGCTCTAGATAATAAAGAAAACAACAGATCTACGACACGCAGGGGAGAAGGATGTCGGCCAAAGCTAAGGAAATCTCTCGGTCATCTCTCTTAAAAATTGAGAGCTAGTAATACTTCGCAATATCTAAATTATACCAAATTTATTATTGAATATATACATAGAGCTAGTTGCAGCGCCGGTCCAGAGTATATGCTACTTAAGCCAAAGTTCTAGACTCAAAAAAGTTTAAAATTTTGTATTAAAATTTAATGTTTAAATTCTTTTTATTTAAAGTCCAATTTTTTTCTTTTTTAACTATTGTCTAAAACTTTTATTATTATCGGATGGACTCTGGCTGGTTTGAAATATCTTTACCTTGCAAGGTAATGGCATATCCTTTTAAGTAATTCATCTCATATTTTGGTCTTATTCAATAGGAAACAATCTTTCTTTTTCTTTTCTTTTTTTCCAATAAGAAACAATCCAAAAATAGTATGGTTTTCTTCGTACTGACAATAGATTTAAAATCAACTAATAAGACGACCGAATAAATTTAAGAACTCGTCCTCGATAAGATCATAAGAGCATCAGCATTAGGAATTCTTAGGGTGGGGTTCTTAGGGAAAAAAAAAAAAAAAAAAAAAAATTTTTTTTTTGCAAAAGTGTGGAACCAATTAGAGGCCGCCACGTGGCGGCCCGGTTCTTAATTAAGAGCCTTTGAGGCCCGGGTTCGCCACGTGGCGGCATATGATTGGCTCCGTGTTTTTGTTTTTGTTTTTTTTTTTGGTGAACCCCTGATGCCCTAAGAGCATCAAAAAAAAAAAAACAAAAAAAAACAAAAACATGGAGCCAATCATACGCCGCCACGGTGGCGAACCCGGGCCTCAAAAGCTCTTAATTAAGAACCGGGCCGTCACGTGGCGGCCTCTGATTGGTTCCGCGTTTTTGCAAAAAGAAATTTTTTTTTTTTTTTTTTTTTCCTAAGAACCCCACCTTAAGAACTCCTTAATGCTTATGCCCTAAGAATAGAAATTGAGAAAGAAAACAAGAATTCATAATATTATTGAGTCGGTATATGGAGGGACACGTGAATAATGGTTTATCTGGAAAGTTGACACGTCATAAAGAAGAACAGAAAGAGCTGCACACATCAGAATGTTTGAATAATAATAAAAATTAATTAATTGAGTTACAAGGTAACCTTGCTGTCTGGAAACCTTACAAGGAGACCTTTCTTTGAGTTTTCTCTCACTACTTTTTTTATTCCACAGACATCTTTAGGCTACACTAAATTACAATTATTATATTTAATTTAATACTGAGTGAAATTATAATAATCTAATAGTAAATAGTAAATGCATTAAAATAATTAATACTGATAATTAACTTTTAATTCGAATTTTACATAAGAGATTAAGAGATATTCCATCACAATCTAATCTTCACTTTACAGGTGCTCCTACTGCTCTTATAGCTTTACGGGAAAACCTCTACGCGTATTCTTTTTCTCATTTACGTGTCCAATATACAATCAGTTATGCTTCCCTCACGCGCCAAATTTGTGTGTACGAACTGTGTTTCCGCCTTTTTTTCGAACACAATTTGTTTTACTAGACTCATCTTTAATCAAAAAAAAAAAAATATACCAAGGACAGGTGGCCCAGTGGTGTAGTCACTTTACAAATTTTTAAGGTACCAGGGATCGAACCCCCAACTTGCAATAATAGAAGGAGATTTAAAAGCCAATAGGCTAGTTGACAAAAAAAAAAGTTTAATGAAAAATAAAAATTATAATTATTTAAAAATTTTGCAATTATTATGGTTACAAATTTGTTATTTCAGAATTTTTTTGACTAAAAAAATTATCTCATAATAATATAAAATGATTGTAAACGATTTGTTATTTATACCTTTTTTAACTTTATATATAGTTTTGGTCTTTTGATAAAAAATACACTCAAATAAAAGAGTAAAACTTTTATAGTTTTATTGATACATGTATCATGGGATTCATAGACTCAAATTACCGTTTTACTATAAAAGCTCTCTTGCATTCAGGAAAAAGAGTTATATGTTGACTTCACTTTTTTATTTTTGCAAGTTATTTATAATTTAATTACAAATTTTTGTATTTTTTCCTTAGATTGTTCATAAAATTATTAGTTGGTTTGATTCTCTTGTAAAGTGCTTGGGTCATTTTATTTGATCATTGTAGTGAACGTTACGTAATGTTCATGTATATAGTTAATGAAATACTGATTTGTGGAAAGCTCTCCAACATTACGAGACAAGAAATATGTTTTATAATTCAGTGTTTTAAAGATCCAAGAAAGATCGAAGTGGAAAAATTGACTACGGAAGCGCGTGAAATCTTTGAGGAACAGAGAAAAAGCAGATTAGTTATCAAAATCAGCTACCATTTTTAAGATGTCTGCATAATTTACGGCGTACTTCAAAGATATGGAAGAATAAAAAAAAAAACCATCATCCATAACACTTTGATTTCAGAATGTAGAAGTAAAAGGCTATGATGGGTATCTTGCACTCCCAAACATGCACCACCAACATTGTTAAGGAAACAAAACCAGTTACTCTACTTTGGAACACAATTTATCTTTGCTGCTTCTATTAATTTTTTATAAATGTAATTATTCGAGAATATTACTCCATCATTCTTGTTGTTTTAATGGAGTCATGGAGACTAATTAAACAATTTAGTATAATAAAACATTTTTTTGTTGGAATTAATAATGACACCAAAATATTTTGTAATATTTGTTAATATTGTTATATGTTGAAGGCGTCGATGCGTAGAGACAAAGTTTGTAGATATTACCAAGGACCAAGGTTGATAGGAGCCTCTGTGGTGAGGTCTCAGATATGAATTCAACAACTCGACCTTGGTGAGTCCAAACCAATGAATACTAGTTTTGACGGAATTGCGTGAATGAGAACCACAAAGGAGGGTGGTTATTCCTTTGAGAATCTCGGATCCGTCAAGTTGGAATTCTCACAAGCTTGACTCGTCTCTCGTTCTTGAATCTTCAAAAGAAAGAGAAGACGACGAAGTATTCTAACAAGGAGAAGTTCACTATTCAAGTGTTTCAACTCTGAAAAATACAAAGGAAGGCTTGAGCTTATATAGGCTCTATGCTACAACGGTAATATGCTTAAAATAGGAAGTAAATATCACAAAATTAAGTGTCCAACTGACAAGTGATGAGGGACGTCGATCTTAGAGCTGGTGGAGAAGATTTGGTGATCGGCCGGATATGGAAAGTCTTCAATGGAGAGGATTCGCCTAATCATGTGCATTCTGGAGCATGTGAAGACTCTCTAGGATGCTTTTGAATGTCTTAGAGTGTCTCCTGGTCGCCACACATAAGTCTGCAAACTCTTAAGGGAAGTGGCTCCCGAACTTTCCTTAAACAGAGTCGGATCAGATCTTCTTATTGTAAGGCGGGTATCTGGAGGACCCGTCGGGCGTTTGATGCGTCCTTGGTCATTTTGGATCACTGAAAGGCCGAAGAATAACTTCCAAGTGGTCCGGAGTGAAGGACACTCCTGAGCTGGGCTATGTTGCTCGAAAGTTGACGTTGTCGCGCATAAGGCCTTAGTGCAGAAGGTCCAACTTCTAAAATACATAATTATCGGCTCCGAGCTTCGATTAGGCTGATTGAAACTCGAGTAGTTTAGTCAAGAATCCATAGAAATAGATGTCATGTTATAATTCTCTTGGTAGCGTCTGGAGTCCCTTGATAAGTGAGCATATGTCTTCTTGATCCTTTGGGGAAGATTGTTGACGTGAACTCCTTGCTTGCTGCTCCGGTTCTTGAGTGATGGGTGAGTCATTGAGATTAGAAAGCTGAAGCATGTCTAATAAGCTTTTCTCCCCTTTGTCTTTGACATGTTTCCCAAGGAAATTGTAGTATTCAATTGACGACAATAGAAGTGAGAGTAGTCCAAATGTTAAATAAGTAAGTTCAGTTTATTGGTTCCAACTCTTAAATAGTGTGTCTACAGAAAAAAAAAAAACTCTTACATAGTTTGCTTTTGGTGATCATGAAGTTTGAGAAAAACTATTTGCAATTTTTTTGGGGGTGTCTATTTGTTAATAATACACATTTCTCAATAATATTTACAAGAACAAATCAAACAAATTTAATCAAATAGTCTTAACAAAAAATGATAATAATATAACAATTACTAGTTGGTACCTATATCACTAGGAATCTGCGACAAACAAAATAACATGTTTTTAGATATTCAAGTATTATCTACTTTTATGGAAAAGTATTTTTCAGAAGTGATTATAAATTTTCTCTTATAAATCAATATGTATTAGGATTCAATTCATACTGTAGCATAATATTTGATTTTTATAACCAGAAAACTAAGTAATGTTTAAAGTAGATCAAATAATAAAATTAAAATCTACATTTTGAATCGTGACAATAAACTAAGTTGATCTTATGTATATATTTTCTTACCATTATACTTTTAGAATTTATTGCAAATGTTTTTATTTTGAATTTTTTAATGATATCAAATATAAATAACAAATCAACTAATAGGGTCGTCGAATTATTTCCCCCTCTACTTTTCCCTTTCTCACTTTTTATACATAGACTTTCGAACTCTTTATTTCCTGCCAGTAACTTTTTTTCCTGTGTAAAAATACACTTGTAATTAAAAAATTAAAATGTTTACTGTGTATTGCTTAGCTTTAAAAATTGTGTTTAATTCCAAATCGGCGTCGTTTAACACCAATGGAATTTGCTAATCCACAGAGCCTATACGACGTCGTTTTGGAATTAAACGATTTGGGCATAATAATCCCAAATTAGGTTTCATTGGATTAAACTTCTTTCTTTTCGCAATAATCCTTTGATTTGGTGTAGAAATGTGGAATTGGGGGTTTTCGACTATAACTTCCTGTAAGCCGAGCTTGGAGGAACAACAAACAGTCCCAGATGATCCAGAAATACTTTCTCAGCCCAGGGAGAAAGTGAAGTCCGACAATGCAAAAAGTAAATTCGAGAATGCAGAAGTCAACGATGGTGGTGAAGAAGTTAATATTGAGAATACAGAAGGCATCGATAGTGATGAAGATGAAGAAGACATCATGGAGATGTTTGAATATGAAATTGAGGAAGATGTAAGTAATTGGTTTGATGAGTTTAGAATTCCTAGGAATGAAATCCTAGATAGCTCTGATGAAGATGAAGATCCAGTGATTAGTAAGGATATGAAGGTTAGGTTGTCGACAGATGAAAAGTTAATTATTGGTAGGAGTTTTTTAACGGTTGTAAAGTTCAAAGAAACTGTGTTGAATTATGCGATAAAGAGCAAAAAGAACATAAAACAAGATAGGTGGGAGAAAGATAAAATAAGTTATGTATGTGCTCAATCGAAAGACTACAAGTGGAGGGTTTATTGCTCCTTTGAACATACCAGAGGCATGTGGGTTTTGAAGACTTTATATGACATTCATATGTGCTTTCCGAATGCAAAATGTAAACTGATGAAGAACCCAATTATTGCTAGACTTTTCTTGGATAAATTAAGGATGTATCCAAATTTCATGCCTCTTAATATCCAAGCAAAAATTAAGGAGCAATAGAGGATTGTCAGCACTATAGGGCAATGTCAAAGAGCAAGACTAATTGGTTTGAAATTCTTTTGTAAGATCTCTTGACTGATTCATCAGATTAATCTAAAATCTATTATTAATTAAATAATTCTCATTTCATACGACAATAATTTAGTACAGATGACAATAGACTCATTTGTTCGCACCTCACATAAAAAAAAATAGAGAATATGTACGTACCTTGTCATTTGCACCCACTTTATTTCAATATAATTGCTGAATCTTTTTCACAATAATTATATATACAATTATATTTTACTTAGATTAGTATGTGTGGTTTTTGAATCTCCCTCAATAACATTAATATATATATGTAATACCTATATTTAGCAATTAAGTATTTCCATTCATTCTTATAAAAACATGTACAAAACTATATTCTTTATGTTATTTATTAATTATAATGTGAGTATAAGATGTAATGAGACATATGAAGAATAACAACACATATTTTGGGACTCAAGTAATTGATATGGATCATATAAATAGGAGAATAAACTTTTAAGGCAAACATTAGAGAAAATATTAAAAATTATTTTTTTTTGTCAACAGTTAGATCGACAAGATCTGATCCAAGCTTATACCTTTAAATTCATTTTTTTTCTTTTCACTTGTATCTTAGAGAAATCGAACCCCAATACCTTGAGAATTTGTAAAATGAATACACCACTAAACCACTTATTTATGACAAAAAATATTATAAATTTATTATGAGAAAATCAAAATTCTCCATTTTTAGTTTTATTTCGTATGTTATGATGATATGTGTGTTTTATATATGCAGTTCTTGGTATACATTCACCATTCACTTTTTAATGACATTAGTCATAGTTATAACACATCAACTAATTAATTTATAGAATATAATTTATATAAGTTTAACTGTATAAATTTTATATAAAAAAGTAAGTTTAGTTTCAAAAATTAATTTGTTTGACTTTTACTTAATTGCATTTATTAGTTCATCTCTAGTTTTGTTAACAATTTTGGAGAATACTTTTTTTTTTGTTTGTTTGTAATTAAAAGGCTAGATTTTTGGAGAATATTTTACTATATCTTTAGTTTACTTAAAGTTTTGATTAAGATAGATTCGTTTTAAGTTTGAACTAAGAGGGTCCCTAACTAGAACAATTATCCTGAGATTTTTTTATATATATATTACAAAATAATACACGAAAGTATCATTAATTAAAAACCAGAAAAAGAAAGAAAGTATCATTTAATTTTGCGCGTGCCACGTTGCGTTCTGGCCAAGAAAATAGAAATACCCTTAACAGCCTTGCTACTATTGAATCCCAATTCCTTATTTTGTTTTTGTTTTTGTTTTACTTCTTCTCTTCACCGAGAAACCAGAAAACGGCGACGAGAATTTAACATTGTTCCGGAGAGCTAACCGGGAATTTTCTTCCAGGTACAATCTGAGTTCTTCTCGTCTCGAATTTCGTAGAACCGACCATGGAACGAGTTTCAGATTTCGATGAACTACCTTAGTTAACCATTAATATTTTTAATTGGTTATATTTATTTAAATTTTGGAGTATTGGTCCTTTTGTCTTCTTCTTCTTCGTCTTCTTTAGTCTTACTTGTTGAAATTTTGTTGACTACTTGAGTAACCGTTTTAGAGTGCTTTTTTCTCGTGGTTGGAGAGACTTCGTGTCATCGATTTTTCATTATTCTGTCGTTAATCAAAGCTAATGTGAAGTAATTTGGTAGAAATTTAAGAAAATTTCTGTGTTTCCATTGTCGTCTCTCAGCGAACAACATTTGGCTTTCTCCCACAAATTTGTAGCCGTTTTTATTTTCTCGGGAAAACTCAGTTTCGCTGTATTTTCCTGGATTTTTTCCCGGAGAGAAGATACTATGTTTCGAAGAGATATTTGCGTTTTTTTTTCTCTTCCGGAGAAATTGCCTTTTTCCTGCTTGATAATTCACGTGGTTGTTGAAAGCAGAAGCAACCTTTAAACAGAAAGCTTACCTATCTGTAATTTTCTTTGTTTTTTTTTCAGTGGTTTTCCAATTTAGGGATTTAGTGGTTTAACTTTGTCGCTTCGTCTCTCCTGCAACTACACGATGACTAGTCCCTTCAAGCAATCGCCCGGACGACGCCGGGGAAGCGATTTGGAGTCTGGTAAGAGTGAACATGCTGACTCCGATAGCGACACATTCTACATCCCTTCGAAGAATGCTTCAATCGAGCGCCTCCAACAGTGGAGAGTAAGACCTATTTTTCTCTCGTCTCGTTAACTACTTTCATAGATTTTGCCCGTTTGTTGTTATATATGTAAATGCGTGGTTTCTGCTGGTCTTCGTTGTGACTCTTTTGTTTGTCCTGCAGAATTTGTAGATGTCACAGGGCTTTTTGATTAACATCATGTTGTTATATGGTTCTTAATTGGATTGTTCTTTATGTTTGAGACAACAATGAACCGTGTTTATTGTAGAAAGCTGCGCTAGTGCTCAATGCCTCACGGAGATTCCGTTATACCTTGGACTTGAAGAAGGAGCAAGAAACGAGAGAAATGAGAAAGAAAATCAGAAGTCACGCTCATGCTCTTTTGGTAAATTTGTTTGGTGTCTGATGAATCATTGTTTTAATAAGATATGGTGCTTTGAACTTATTAGTTGTCTTTTATTTCTTTGTTAGGCTGCAAATCGTTTCATGGATATGGGGCGTGAGCAAGGTTATTTTCTTCAAACTAAATTCGTTGGTGTGATTAATCTGCTTCTAAATGTGTTGACGCAAGATTTTATGTTAAACCTTATTGATATGTTCTTCTTATCTTTTTTTTTTCCTCATCAGGAGGTGAGAAAACAACAGCACCTGCAACTCCAGCTGGGGATTTCGGAATTGGACCTGAACAGCTTGTGTTGATGTCAAAGGATAACAACTCTGGTTCCCTGCAGCAATATGGAGGGGTAAGTTTACAGTATTGAACCGGTTTTTATTTCTCGTCTCTTTAGTACTGGTCTTTTATTGATTTGCATGAATTTATTGGTTGGGAAATTGCATCAGGTTCAGGGCTTGTCAAATCTTCTCAAGACAAATCAAGAGAAAGGTATCAGCGGAGATGATGATGATTTGCTAAAGCGCAAGAACGTTTATGGTTCAAACACCTATCCTCGCAAGAAAGGGAAAGGGTTCCTGGTATAGATATATATTGTTAGTTCTGTATTGTTTGAAGTTAGTTTCTCCCTGCTCACTTTCTCATAATGTCTGTTTTTTTTTGGCATCACAGAGGTTCCTTTGGGATGCTTGCCAGGATCTCACTCTAATCATTTTGATGGTGGCTGCTGTAGCGTCTTTAGGACTTGGGATAAAAACAGAGGTTTGTTACGGAATTAATTAGTTATATCTGGCCTGCTCTCTTTCGCAATTTAACAGTGGTCTTATATAATCGTTCTCATTTGGATAACAATCGCCGACAGGGTTCTCTCTCTCGATGGTATGATGGAGGAAGCATTGCATTTGCAGTGATTCTCGTGGTTGTTGTGACAGGTATTTTGACTTATTTCACTAGATCTAAGAATTTTCAGAATGACTTCTAGTGAATTATTTTGTGCTTTCTTCTCCTCTGCAGCTGTCAGTGACTACAAGCAGTCGCTTCAGTTTCAAAACTTGAATGACGAAAAGAGGAATATTCATTTGGAGGTATAAATATGCACCAATGCAAATATTATTAGTATTCTCTCTTTCTTTTCCCCTACTTAGTTACACTTCATTTTCCTGTTGATTGCCACATAGGTGATAAGAGGTGGAAGACGAGTGGAAATTTCAATCTATGACATAGTGGTGGGTGATGTCATACCCCTTAACATTGGTAATCAGGTAAGTGATATAGTCTTCTACTTCAATTTTGTTTTCATCTGTTTTACCATGTGTCCTATCTAAAGTAAAATTACCTTTAGGTTCCTGCGGATGGAGTTCTGATAGCTGGTCACTCTCTTGCCCTTGATGAGTCTAGCATGACTGGAGAGAGCAAAATTGTTTGTTTTGGTTTCATGTCATAGTGAAAATTGCTGATTTTCTCGTTTCTTTTGGTATTAACTCTGTGGATTTCCCCTTTTCTTGTTAGGTTAACAAAGACACCAACAAGGACCCATTCCTAATGTCTGGGTGTAAAGTGGCCGATGGAAATGGTGTTATGCTGGTAGGTTCTCTCCCTAATATCTGTTGTTCAATAGCAGGAAACATCTAATGGAAAAATAGGTGAAACAAAGTAATGTCTCAGGAGATAATAGTATGCTCTTTTCCTTGTCAAAGGTTACTGGTGTTGGAGTCAACACTGAATGGGGACTGCTGATGGCCAGTATATCTGAAGACAACGGGGGAAGAAACTCCATTGCAGGTTAATATCTTAGATCATTGTTAAAAGAGTATTTTGAAGTATTACAAATCGAGCTAATCTTTGACTGGCTTGAATCAGGTGCGCTTAAATGGGGGTAGCTACTTTTATTGGTTCTATTGGCTTAGCGGTTGCTGCTGCTGTGCTAGTGATTCTTCTGACTCGGTATGGACTCTATACTTTTCTGGTTTTAGTTTTGGAACTCAGCTATGTCATCATAGCTGCAGGAAAACTATCTTAGTTGACATCATGCGAATTCTGTATGCTCTCCTCTTGCGTTTACAGATATTTCACTGGTCACACTAAAGACATTCGTGGAGGCCCTCAATTTGTCAAAGGAAAGACAAAAATCGGTCATGTGGTTGATGATGTGATCAAAGTTGTTACTGTAGCGGTATGTTTCCTGTTTAATTATCTTAATTTATTAGGTAG
>JAKUCM010005251.1:0-14717 GCA_023374145.1 Lepidium sativum | reverse complement strand
GAGAGAGAGACTTTGGAAGAGCCTAAGAAGTTTGATGTGTATGTAAGTCAGTCTCGTGGAAGTGAGACCCAAGAAGGTGGTTAGGCCTCAGTATGGCAGAAATTGGTAAGTAAGAGTATACTTGATTATGACTGAACATTTTCGAAGACCCAATTATATTGTATAAATTGGATATGTGTGATGGAGACTTTGTAAACTTTGTGGTAGAGTTTGGCAAACTCTATTGCATTTCCTTTCCACAAGGAAAGGATATCTGAGGAACCTCACAGCCTTTGTCCCCAGCATTAACACCCCCCTGAAAGTATAGAGGTAAGTGTGGTGGTTCTTTGGTAGAGCTTGGTTGATTTATATAATCGTTTGGTAGATCTTTGGTGGAGTTTGGCAGAGTTTGATAACTTATTATTTAACATGAATTATTTTATAGAAGGTTCAGATCTCTGAGGAGCAGCAAACTGCACAACCTTCCCCAACATTAACACCCCCTTAAAATGTAGAGGTAAGTGTGGTAGTTCTTTGGTAGAGCTTGGTTGATTTATATAATCGTTTCGTAGATCTTTGGATGACTTACTATTTAACCTGAATTGTTTTGTAGAAGGTTCGAATCTCTGAAGAGCACCAAGCCTCATAATCTTCCGAAGCATTAACACCCTCTGAAAATGTATAAGTAAGTGTGATAGTTCTTTGGTAGAGCTAAGTTGATTTATATAATCGTTTGGTAGATATTTGGTGGAGTTTGGTAAAGTTTAGATGACTTATTATTTAACGTGAATTGTTTTGTAGAAGGTTCAGATCTCTGAGGAGCAGTAACCCTCACAACCGTCCCCAGAATTAACACCCTCTAAAAACCTAGAGGTTGGTTTAGTAGAGCTTGGTGGATTGTGGTAGAGATTGGCAGACTAACTATATTAATTGTTTGATTCCAGAAGGAACGAATCACTGAGGAGCAGCAAACCTCACAGACTCTTTCCCCAACACTACGACTTCCTAATAATCAACATGTTGTTTGGTAGTTCTTAAATAGTTGGTAGAGCTTGATGGATTTTGGATGTGCTTACATTGTTTTCCTTTTTGCTTGCAGAATTAATGGATGTTTAAGGAGCAGGAAGCCTCTGACTATATGTCCCCAACATTGAAAATGGCTAGGAACCAGAGGTTAGTAGTCACTTGAAAATTCCAATGCGAACTCTTCTATGGATTTGGAGCCAACTTAAGAGAATTCCCAGCTCTCCATCATAAGTTTGCAAGAAGATGGCAACTGTCAATTTTGGACAAAGCAATCGGTCAAAGCAACGACTGGATATATATGGAGGGTGTGCTTCCCAAAGCATCTAGACCACGTACTCTCGCTACGAACCAAGTATTTTGTTAGAGCTAAGTATTAGTGTGGTGGACTTTGGTGGAGTGTGGTAGAGCTAAGGTTTAGTGTGGTCGAGTTTAAGCTTTAGTGTTGTGGACTTTGGTGGAGTTTTAACTAACTATGTTAAACCTACGATTTCTCTGTCTAACTGATAGAATAACGTGTTGTTTTGAATTCAGAAATCATCGTTCAAAGGAAGTCTTGTTATTAAGCGCCTCATAGATGATGACATAGCGCCTTACTCATACAATCCATTCAGACGAGTACAAAAGTCCAAAGTAAATCAGCTGCGTATTCTTATTATACGTGAATTGTAAGTCCCTGATATTCTTTGTTAAAATGTTTTTAATGTACAAATATGTACTATTTTGGTGTTTGCCAATTATGGACCCTTACAGGGATAACTCGATGGATGACATCAGTCCTTTAGCAAAGTTCTATCTTCAGTTGATGATGCTGAGACGTTTGTGGCCAAAAGCACAATACGTATGGTTAACAGATCTGGTAAATTTATTGAAGTTTGCTCTTACTTGGTAGACTTTGGTTCTTTTAATATTATATTAGGTTATGTTACCTTTTTGCAGCATATGACTAGCGGTATGAATATGTTCCATTGAAGACATATGCAGATTCCATCGCCGTATAAGAGTGATAAGATAGAGTTTCTTGATCATTCTGGTGTACGCAGTACCAACCATTCACGGTAAACCCGCAGAAATGTATATTTGAAAATTATTTGCGACAAATGTATTCTAGGAGAGCCCTTGTATGGTGTCCAACGAACAAGCACTAGTTTCGAGATGTTGACACATTGTATGTTGTTCATAACATAAATAATTGTCCATTGGGTAGCATTGAAGATTGATTTACTTAAGGGGACCGTTAAAATATACGATCTTGTCCTCTGAGCTATGACGTATCAATAATAGATTGACTCAGTGAGGTAATCTTCGTATGCAACTAAATGTAGATCTTGGTATAGCGTAGTACTCTATTATGAAATGTGGTTTAGTTATGGTAGATCTTGGTAGAGTTTGGTTGACTTCTATGAAGTATGTAGTTGAGTTATGGTAGAACTTGGTTGACTTTTATGAAGTTGGTGGTTGAATTATGGTAGAACTTGATTGACTTCTGTGAAGTGTGAGGTTGAGTTATGGTAGAGCTTGGTAGATCTTTGGTAAAGAAATGTAGATCTTAATTTATGTTTTTTATGCAATCAGACCGTACATGACGATGGTTCCATATCTGCGTAGGCGCATGCTAGCTCCGGAGATGCAGAAACATGTTAAGTTATCATTAGAATGAAAGGGACCCCGGTGAACCAGCAATCTGGTGACTGTGGCATTTACACGATGAAGTTTATTGAGTGTTTAGCTCTTGGACACGGATTTAAGAGAGTGATTGATAAGTTATTCTCGTTTCTCCGCATGAAATTTAGCATTGACGTCATGGATGAACTTCCACTATCAGAGACAATTTCATCCACAAATCTGCATTCGCATTTTGAAAATATTTATAAGGAGATATTGGTTACAGCGTCGTATGGGTTGTTTTTGGAGTGGTAGACTCACCTTTGTATTGGTAGATCTTGGTAAAGTTTGTATAAGTAATTAACTTTGTATATAATACTCTCAAATACTCTCAAATGACCAATATTTTATGACGTAGATGATGGTCCTATGAGAGTATATCAAAGTTAATTTCATTTTGTAATGAACGAAATTTGCTAATGCATTAACATAAAAAAAGTTGTCTACTACATAACAAGATTTAAATTGAATAGATTTTGTTAGATATTAGTAAAGTTTGGTTGACCTTACACATAACATGGATAACAGAGTTTGGTAAATCTTAGTAGAGCTTAGTTGACTTTTATGAAGTGTGTGGTTGAGTTATGGTGGATCTTGCTTGACAATTTGATCCATAGATCCAAAACTAAGCAAAAAAAAACTCAAAAAATAAGGAATGAGGTAAAACAACAATGATGATTTATGTTTCAATGGTCAAAAGACAAGAAAACTCAACCTTTATGGCATAAAGAGTGTTTGGTTTCGTTCACCAGTTTGGTATAGTTTTCAAACATTTCTATTTCAGTTTAATTGAAGAATTATGGAGATTTTCTCGGATTTGAATTGAGGACATTCAGTATTCCGCGAAGATTTTAAAATATATCTCATTGAGACTGTGTTGTCTTCTGTGATTCTAATTATTATCTTGTAATGGCAGTCTTATGTTATGTCCATGCTTCGGTTCCACTGTAACTAGTTTAATAATCTAATGAAGTATGTTTGTCCAAAAACAACTAGAAGCTCACTCGGACTTTGGAAAATAAGTGTTGTGAGAACCGAATGTGCAAAAAATATTCAGCTAAGGGTTCATTAAGTGTTGTGAGGTTGAAAGTTTTAGGAAATTGAGGAGGAGATAATCATAAATCATATGTAAGTGATGTGCGTGCCTATGATTAAACAGATTGTAACTAGTTTGTTTAAGTAATTCTGATAACTCAAGTTTCTCTTTGTGTATGGAATCATCTTTCTATCAAATTCTAAGTATCACAAATCCACTTATTTCAAACGAGAGATCAATTACTTTATGATCAGCAACAAGAAGTTCTCAAAGCTTTGGAAGTGCATAAGGTCACCGTAAAGCTAATACATAGACTTAATGTTACATATATGCATATACAAAGACTACAATTTTATTCAAATTCACATGGCATATTCATACATTATATAGAACAGAGCCGATTTGTATTTGTATACAAGACAGGATTCGGATTATTAAAGACAAATGAAGCACGCGAAAACTAAGTGAAGGCAACAAGATTGAAAAGTTTCAAAGGGAAGAAGTGAAGCTGTAAGAAGAATAAGACAAAGTTCCAAGTTGCCAGCTTGTGTGGATTTGCTCAGCCTTTGGATTTTCACCTGCTGCACCCATCGCAACATGTAACGGATAAAAATGCTCAGGCCATGGATGCGCCATTTTCGCATTTGGAGCTTTCTCTTCCCACTTGTTTACATCTCCATACCTGCAAAACAAAAATATAACAATAAACTATGTTGTTCATATGTCAAGCAGCAAAAAGGTTTCAACTTTCTAACCTTCCTTCAAGGAGGGAATCTCTAAGCCAATGATCAAACTCTAAAGCCCAAGGAACCGATGAGTCATTGGTGATTTTGAAGTCAAGTTTCCTCAAATTATGAGTAGCACTTCCAGAGCCAATAATAAGAACACCTTCGTCTTTCAATGGAGCCAATGCTTTGCCCATGTTGTAATGGTAAGTCCCATTTTGATTTGATTGAACAGAGAGTTGACAAACTGGAATATCAGCTTCTGGATACATTAGCATAAGAGGAACCCAAGCTCCATGATCAAGTCCTCTCTTTGTATCTTCATCAACACGTTTCATTCCTCCTTCTCCCATTAACAACTCTTTCACCCTCTTTCCTAATTCAATTGCTCCTGGTGCTTCGTATTTAAGCTGCAACCAAATAAAAATGACCCAATAGACACAAAATCCAAACTTTTGAAAAAAATATATAAAATTGATGCATCATTCAACGTGCTAAGAACCCTAAGAAGAGATTGTGAATCTTGTGAGAACAAAAGTTTGGAATTTTACCTTGTACATAGGATCAG
The DNA here is from genome assembly GCA_023374145.1 of Lepidium sativum. Lineage (NCBI taxonomy): Eukaryota > Viridiplantae > Streptophyta > Magnoliopsida > Brassicales > Brassicaceae > Lepidium > Lepidium sativum. The sequence goes on along the minus strand of JAKUCM010005251.1, from coordinate 9,721 downwards.
GGAAGCCATAGAAGTCATGGATCGTTGAATTGCGATGAACAGTGTTGACTGATGGGAATTCTGTGTCCCAATGTGCAGAGATGATCAAAATCGATTTGGGTTTCTGAGGAAAAACTTTGTGACTCCACGATTTGAAGAATTGTCTTGCTTCCAAGTTATCGTCTATGCTCAAAGTTGGAGATCCATGCGACAAGAAGAAGGTTTGACTCACTTTCTCCATCGAATTGAATTGAGTCTCTCTCAACCTCGATTTTGTTTCTCCCTCTTTTTGCAAATGTTTTTCACCAACTCTAATTATTTTATTTCCTCCTAATTTTGATTTTGTCTGAAAAAAAGAAGAAAAAACCTATCGATGTCAGAAACGGACCCACCCACCTAATCCGGGAACCAGTGTTTTCACGGCATAAATCACATTTATTCAAAAGTAGATTATTAGCAATAGTAATTTATTAATCTGGTAATTAACGAAATTTTAAAGGTTGACATCGAAAGTAGCTGAAATACATAATGTTCTAAACATGTTAACTCTGATTTATTACGAAATGTATTAATTATTTTCTTGGAACATTTTTAGGTTCTGTAATATTTGATTTTTAAATGAAAATTGATATCAAACCATAAGACACATAGTTTATAATTATATAGTTGACAAAAACACAGAAAAAGGAAGATACAGTTGACAAAAACAAAGACGTGTAATTAATTATCTCCAAATTTTACATTTCAATTTAACGGATACATAGAATTAGGTAAAGTGTTACAGATGTTTCTACTTATCCCAAATTGTTCAGTGAGATACACAAATATATTTTCAGCCATATTCATACATCAGAACCAATCCCCTAATATACAGAAGATACCAATCTCAAAGATTTTATTTTGTTATTGCAACTCAGCTCCATGGAAGAAGATCTAGAAATAGGAATAGCTTTTTCTTGCAAATACTTCGTGGGACAAAACTTCTCCTCAAAATAATCAAAACATGTTACTACAGCTGCCTTGATGAGCTACCAGGTAGTTGAGCAGCTCTCAAATGCTCATCCTGAATGGAATAGAAAAAAGGAAAACCGAAATCAACATGAGATTGAAAAAGATAATTCTCATTCACTGAAAAGCAACTTGAAGAATAGATTCAGGTAGCTGAGAGTCTGAAACCTGAAGATTGTAAGTGAAATTGGGAGGAGGCCTGAAATCAATTTGGCCCTGCGCGGCAGAACCAAAAACCAAATAAAATTAACATCAGTTTATAACTCAGCTTCTAAAAATTACTTTGGAGGGTTTTATAATGTACAAGCCCAGGCATGGCTTGCTGATTTGTGAAGAAGGTATCCTGCACCGGTGCAATGGAATTCAGTTGTCCCTGAAGAGTCAAAAGAACCAAAAACATAACAATTATTTATCATGTATTTACCTATACTTAAACATTGATTTGGGGTGATTCAAGCAGTAAAGAATACACAAATATATGAATATATATAACCGACCAGGCCTTGGATGGTCCGTTGATTTACATAGTAGCCTTCGTGTGGTGGCTCCATTAAATTTAACTATCCAAAGTCAAGACAGGCTCACTATTTGGTAATAATAGATGTAGGTTTGCAAATAATTGACAAACATAGCATACCAATCCTTGAACGTTCTGTTGAGGACCATAGTAACCATTCATGCTCATCCCCTCTGAACTTAGATTTTCCTGCACAAGCAATAGCAAAAAAAAAACATATGAGAATGTTTAGAACAAGAAAACCATTTCCATGATATAAATTACTCTTTATCTCATCAACAAATTAGTACTCAAATCAAAGGACAAACCATAGTTTGCAAGCTCTGTTGTGGTTCAAGCATTTGGCCAGCATCTTGTTGTCCCTGCATAAAGATCGGTTTGGACATCATCCTTTATGCCTTTTATACTAAGAAAGTGCACAAATATCAAATACGTAGGTTTAAATCGGAGAGAAGTTAACATAAACGCCCACCTTTCTTTTCCTAACAACAGTCTTCTTTTTTGTTGCTTTTATGCTGGCCATTATCTGATTTCCTTCTTCGTGAGTACCATTATTTAGCTGGCTAATAGGCTCAGTGATGTTGCTTCGAGAATTATTCAGATCGACACAATTTTTCAAGGTCTCAACTAGTGTGCGAAATACAATGTTGTAGTTTTCCTCTGACACACAACCTTCCTCACTCAATTCAATGGCTCGACTACACAAATCGTTATAACGCTGAACCCTGGTCTGTATCTGATCTGCTGCCAATACTCGACTTTTAGCATCTTTTGTCCACCTTTTCAGTATATAACGAGGCGGGATGCTAGCAAAACCACATATCTGCAGAATCATCAAAGCATGTCGACAGAGAAAACCTTTGTATTCAAACATATGGCAGAAACAGCAAAGTTCTGAATTAGTTTTGCTCCATGTTACAAGAAAATCATCATCTTTTTCACAGTCTTGAACTCTAAATGTAGCCATATTTTCATCTTCTTTTTCCTTTCTAGGATGGCAAGCAACAACCCCCAAGACCTCCACTTGAAATTTTTTAAATATCGTGTGGGTGTAAGTTGTTGCCATCTGCTTCTCCCAGGGTGAGGGAGACTTCAATGCAGGTTGCTTGTGACAAGTATCGAAATCTGCAACAGATTCCTCTTCGTATCTATTCTGCAAAATCGCACCATATTGCCTCAAAAACTCTTTCAGCGTGATTTTCTTATGGACGTACTTATCAAAGAAAGCGTTCACACTCTCTGAACGCTGAGATGTCGACATTCCTGCCAAAAACACATCGTTCATAAAAGTGGGCACCCACTTTTGGCGATGTTCATGCAACCATGGCAGCCATTCATCATCGTTAAGTCCAAATTGGCTGACCATTTTCCACCATCTCATATCAAACTCATCAGCTGTCCAAGATCTGAAGATGCACTTATTGAATTTCTGCAAGAAATTCTCATGGCGTTTCATCACAAGGGAGAAATATTCAGGAATCTTTTCTAATACATGCCATAATGCGAAGCAATGACGAGTGCTTGGTAGGAGTTCTGAAACGGCGGCCATCAAGCATTTATTTTGGTCAGTGAGTATAACTTTAGGAGCTCGACCACTCACTGCTCGAAGCCATGTTTTTATCAGCCACATAAATGTCTCCTTAGACTCATCAGCAACCAATGCACAGCCAAGCAACATAGGTTGGGAGTGATGATTGACCCCAATAAATAAGGCTAGTGGTAACTTATCATTAAATTTGACATAAGTAGTATCGAAGGATACAACATCATTAAAACTCAAACAATCATCTCTGCTCTTAGCATCAACCCAAAACAGATTTCTTAATCGTTGGTCCTCGTTTAGGTCTATTGCATAAAAGAATGTGGGGTTTTCTTTCTTGATTCGCTTAAAATACTCAAGCAGTACTTGGGAATCTCCTTCTTCCAAACCCAGATATCGACCGTTATCAACCTGACTGTTGATATTAGTCTGAAGAAGAGGCCCGATATTCTTACATACACCAGATTGTCTCGACATCTCAACATACATTTTCCGAGTCCGTTCGCTAACCGCGTGCATAATGTCGATATTATTCTTCTCGGCTAACTTGACGTTCCTCTGGATCCTGAAATGATAAGCAAGGGCAGGCAAAAGCTCGTGACTGTGATCCTTTACAAAATCATGAATGATCCATTTCCCATCCGGTCTTCTCTTCACATGCATACTCGCCTTGCAATCAGTTTTTTTCACACTCGACCTTCGACTATTACTACTACTACTCTCAGACTCCGGAGTCACACCGTATCTAGAACAGGCAAACTTAGCATCAATAAAGTCTTTAGTTTTCTTGGAGCGTCGGCTGTTTTTAATGGAGGTAGTAAAACCCATAGATTTTGCGTATTCTTGATAAAAGATATACGCTGCTTCGTGGGTCTCAAAGTCTATGCCATTTCGTGGCTCAAGATCCAGATCACCACTAAAGCCAAGATCTCCTCCTCTTTTGAGATCATTAACAATTGCTACGTCTCTGTTATTATGCGATTGAACCACAATGTCAACCATATGTTCATCCCCTGCATCACTAACCTGGTTCTCTTGCAAATCCATCCTTATATTAGCCACATTTCGAATCACTAGGAACCTCAACACACTCAAAAGCAACTACCCCGCCATCGGCTCCCAGGAAATTAGAAACTAAAACTCTTTCCAATATATAATTTACCTAAGCACCTGTAAATGGAACAGTCAAACTTCATAAGAACCTGAACGGTGTTTATATTCACTCAAACTATATGACGAACTTTTGAAACACACATAATAACAACATAGTTTTAGAAGCAGAAAAGTTCCGGCTTTGAGATAAGTTGAGCTGAATAAACTTTCAAGAGTATCAGCATAAACGATAGAGAGTTTGTTAAAAAAATAGAGAAGGAAACCTGAGAATTCATTATACGAAGCACAAAATTCAGGAAATTGAAGCCTTGGAGAATGGTTAGGCTCATTCCTGCATTTTCTCGGCCACCCAGAGAGCGACAAAGGAAGGAGGCAAAATCTCGCGTGAAAAGAGCAAAGAGGAGAAGAAGAAGAACACAAAAGCGAGTGGGGGAAGTAAAGCGAGTGAGGAACAACGGAGCGTGAGGAAGAGAAAATTTAGGGTTCCTTCTTTGGATTTTTAGGGATCTCGAAGATGCTTTTTCATTTTTACGCCTTTACTCATTTGACACACAGCGTTTGTTCTCGACGCGATTTCTTACAGGCGCGTCTGGCGTTTCGAAATAACCAAAAACGAGAACAAAAATTGTTGGGAATATTTCAAGTACGGTTTATACGAGTCATCTTTATCTATTAAAACGGAGGTCGATTTCATTAAACAATCTTTAGTCGTAGAATATTACAAAAATTATCTTTCTAAAATTGATTTCAGATCTTTTTACAAATGTTTTATTTTCGAAAAAATAGGTAACCAACACCACGATCACCAACTTCCCACTACTTAATTTTCGCACACTGCTTTTTACCACACTACTGTGTAACCTCTCCCTACTTTATCGTTACCAGTACTCTGTTTTTCAACTCTTATATATATGTAATTGATGTTTCTGAATTTCTTCCCTACTAAGCGTCAACAGCGAATACGAAACTGAATACCTCAGTTTACGCCTATCCAAAACATCTTGTGTTGCCATCTCAATTTACTCTTTTCGCTAATCTTAAACCATTTCGGTCTGAATGGGTAATGAGGGCAAAAATACTGAATTCATGGCGACCATACTCTGTCAAAACCGGGCCATTTATTGAGTTAATCCTAGGTGACGAATCCGTAAGTGAATTCGCTTTCAAAATGTTTCATTTTTATATCGACTTCGTACGTTTGTTTTTTGCAGTCGTTGATGATCATTTTTTTTAATTAAGACAAATTCCGTATGAAATTTGTTTTATCAATTGTCTGTGCAGGGAGATAAAATTGGTGCTGTTGTTCGTCAGGAATATATGAAAAAATTCGCAAATCTACTTCCAATTGGGAAGTGGAAGGTTATCAAAAATTTTAACGTTGCTAAAGATTACTCGGTAATTAGGCCATCAGAGAACGAGTACAAGCTAAGTTTCCACTATATGACAACTGTTGTTGACTGTGATCCTGTAACAGATGATTCGTTTTTTCATCCAGCAACATTTGATTATGTTCTTGATTAGATGACTTCAACTAGAGTGCTTATCGGTTAGTTTTTCCATTCCTTTTTGTTGTTTATATTACATCACCTAACACAACTTCTGTAAATTCTTTATTTGTAGATGTTGTTGTTGGTCAGCTTCACATGATTTCTGACATGGAGCAAATCGATGTTCGTGGCAAACGAACTCCTAAGATTGATTTTGAATTGAAAAACAATACGTGAGTAACTTATATCAAACTAATAATAGTAATAATAGTAATTAGTTATGTTTATATCAAACTCACTTTTCCTTGGTTATAATCGTGTTCTTATTGATCAGATTATAAAATGCACTCTCTGGGTCTTTTTTTTTTTTTTTTTTTTTTTTTTTTTTTTTTTTTTTTGGAATCTCTCTCCTTTTCCCTCCTCCTCCGTATGTTGTTGTTGAGAGAAAAGAGGTATGTTAAATAATAATATGGTGTTATCATCAATAATGTACTTGCATTATCACCATGTTAGTAAATGTATATCTAATCCATTTTAACATTATGTAACAGACACCAGAAGCATCTATAATTCTTTTAATGCTTCGATTGTATGCACAGATCAGACAATTGCTGAAATTAAGTCATTCATCGATCTGTAACATCTCCTCCTATACAACATTTCTAATCATTTTCTTTACTTATCTCTTTGTTTGATTCCTTCAACTGATACATTGTAGTTTCCCTAAAGATATTGTTTGTCTAACACCAATACAAAAAAAGTATGGACGAAAACAACATGTTACTGATACACCAGATAAGTATCTTGAGTTTCCCTATGAAGTCTGTACAAGAGCTCATTGAGATGGATGAGGTTTGTAAAGTTAACATTTTATTATCCTTGGTTTTATGTTTTTTTTTTAATACAAACATCTTACTAATTTGACCACTTACTTTATTATTCTAAACGTTTGGAATAATAAAATCAGGTTGAGAAATGTTGTCTATTTTGTTCCGTAACTGGTATTGAGACAGAACTCGATTGGTATTACTTTGGGTGTAAAAAATGCAACAGGGAAGGTGTTAAAAGAGGACTCCTCTGGAATTAACTGATGTATCATCTATCCTAAAACCAAAATTCTACTGTGAGAAATGTAAAGAGTATGCCAAATCTGTTTCAGCAAGGTATGTAAAAATAAAGCTTATACCAATCATACAAAATTTTCCCAACATATATATCTAACATTTGATACGTTCAGGTATAAACTACATCTTTCCGGTAAAAGATAACACTGGTGATGTCATGTTGTTGCTATTTGATTCACATGCTACTTTCTGGTTGGACAAAGTGTAGATTCAATTCTTGGTGGTGTTTTTTGAGGAGGTAATAAAACTCTAATATGAATTTTTTCAAAATCCATTTCATGTTTATCACTTTTAACCATAACATATATTATTTCACTTTTTAGATAGAAGATCCAGATGATTTTCCTGAACCTATTATTAACATAAAGGGAAAAACAGTTCTCTTTCTTACTTATGTGGATGCAAGAAATGTTTCTGGACAAGATGACACGTATAAGGTTGCAAAGATATGGTGCGGTGATGAGATAGCAAATATCATGAAGAATGATGCACAAGAAATTAAGGATGAACATGTTTGTTTTAATCAACTCTCAAACTTGCGATTATTAAAACATGTTTACCACTGCAATTTCTTATTATATCATTTCTTACAGCAAGTTCTAAACATTACGAATAGTGGTGAAATCTCTGACTGTACAGACTTGACCTCGACAACGCAAATCTCTAAACGTAAACAGTCAGAGATTATAGAAAATGACGAGGGATCATCTACAAAAGACATCACCAACAATGAAACATGTATTGTCGATGAAGATATACAGTTGAATGAAAAAAAAAGTCGATGTTGTTGAAATGAGTGATTTTGGCAGCATTACAATGGCTGAGCTTAAAGGGAACCCAGAAACAAAGAAATATAAGTTCGATCCTAAGAAGGTTAAAAAGGAGAAGTCTGATAAAATGAAGTAGTGAAAATGTTTCTTTTGTCCTGTTTATGTCTTTTATCTTTTTAAATTCTTAAGTTGAACTACTTATTTCGTTTAAATCATAATTAGTTCTGTTTCATTTTGTTATGTTTGTTAGTCAATTATATAGTCCTATGTATATGTATGGTCATTTCTTAACATCGGTTGAAAGTAGATACATTTAACATTACTATAGTTTATTCACTTTAAACTCTGTTTTCAGTGTTTATGTTTTCGTGCGTAACAAGCAATCGAGTTGTAAATGATTTAATCAAATTGTTTACTTATCAAAACTTGCTTGAGTATTTATATTAATTTTTTGTGAAGATAATATGTTAATGCAACAATTTAAAATTAATCAAATTATAAAGATACAGAGCACGTTGAGATGTATATGTTTGTATACAGAACAAGATGTATATAACAAAACTTATGTATTCATTGCTCATATTAAATGATTTGTTTAAGAGTATGAATGAATAATGGATTCATGGAGATTATGATTGCTAATAGATTCTGGATAGGGACAACATCAAGCGAAGAGTCTCAAATGTAAAATTTATGTTTGTAAATATGTTTTTTGTTTTCAATCTATTTACAAGAAATATAAGTTCGATCCTAAGAAAGAGAGTTAAAAAAGGAGAAGTCTGATAAAATTAAATAGTGAAAAGGGTTCTTTTGTCATGTTTATGTCTTTTATCGTTTTAAATTCTTAAGTTGAGCTACTTATTTGGTTTAAATCATAATTAATTCTATTTCATTTTGTTATGTTTGTTAGTCAATTATACAATCTTATGTATATGTATGGTCATTTCTTAACATCGGTTGAAAGTAGATACATTTAACATCACTATAGTTTATTCACTTTAAACTATGTTCTCAGTGTTTATGTTTTCGTGGGCGGGACAATTTATGACAAGCAAACTTGCAGAGTTGTAAGCGATTTAATCAAATCATTTACTTAACACCAACTTGCTTTAAGTATTTACTTATCAAAACTTGCTTTGAGTATTTATATTAATTTTTTGTAAAGAGAATATGTTTTGCAACAATTTAAAATTAATCAAATTACAAAGATACATAGCACGTTTAGAAGTATATGTTTGTATACAGAACAAAATGTAGATAATAAAACTTATGTATTCATTGGTCATAATAGATGATTTGTTTAAGAGTAGGAATGAATAATGGATTCATAGAGTTTATGATTGCTAATAGATTCTGGATAATGGACAACATCAAGGGAAAATTCTCTAGTGTAAAATTTATGTTTGTAAATATATTTTTGTGTTTACAATCTATCACAAGGAAAATAAATTTACAAGTTTTGTCTATGGATTTATTATTTTAATTAAACACTTCACATTAAATTAATTACATTCGTTAGTATGTTGTTATAGTTTGTTCACATTATTTTTTGATTTATTTTATATTCATTGATTGGTTATATATTTGAATAATTACATAAATTATTCATTCCTAACTACTAAATTTTTATAATCATTTTATAGTTTAGCATATTATTATAACCATGTTGTATATGAAACAACATTTCTTATATATTTAAACTGATTTATCTTTTAACCACATAATTTATTTGATATTTTAACACATATGCATATCCTTAGTATGCTAATCTTATGAATCCATTTAGTTATTTGAAAATGTAAATTAATTACTTCAAACAACCTCTGTTCGCAACCGTGCAAAAATATGACAAAAAAAATAACTATTTTTTTAACTGTTTACAAAACTTATCTTACAAAAATTAATTTCAGGCATTTTTACAATATTTTTATAATCATTTTGTAGTTTAGCATATTATTATAACCATGTTGTATATGCAACAACATTCCTTATATATTTAAACTGATCGTTCATTTAACCTCATGTTTTATTTATAGTTTTAACACATAAGTGATTACACCTATTTAACCACATAACATAACAACAATCATTATATGTTAAATCAGATTACAATGCTTTAGTATTATATTTTACGAATCCATTTAGTTAATTGAAAATGGAGGATAATAATTTCAGAACAATTT
>JAKUCM010005250.1:0-11137 GCA_023374145.1 Lepidium sativum | reverse complement strand
TTTATTCAATTGAGAGTATTCCATGATTGATTAAATCAGAGTTGCAAGAAGACAAAAGAGTTATGATAATTGTTTACTTTCAGTATAAGGTGGAAAGTGGAGTCATGTGTATAGCCGTAAGAACGAAGAAAAGTTTTTTTTTAAATATAAACAATTGGATGATTCTATTGAAACATATTAAATTAATTAAAATGTTAATGTGTCTTTAAATTGTTTTGTTTAGTATCGGTTATTGTTATAACTTATAAGTTATACATATCTATTAACAATTTTTATGTGTAGGTAATTGAATAAGATGGAACGATTTTGAAAAGAATATCTCCCCCAAGCAAACATTGATTTGGGAAATTTACATCATATCCGACAAAGAGAAAAAGCATTCTAAGTTATCATCCTGATCAAAGAGATGGAGGTGCGGCGTAGAATATTTGATGAGGAGTACCTTGTCAACCTCGTGGTCATAATTTCAAACAAACATCAATAGGAGGTGTGTTACGGCGTTTTAATCCACAGTGGTTTGATCAGTATGCTGATTGGTTAGAGTACAGTGTGGAAAAAAGATAAAACTTTTTGCTTGTGTTGTTACCTGTTCAGAGATCAAACTGAAAACAAGGTGGAAGGGATGCTTTTGTGTCAGTTGGTTATTCTAGTTGGAATAAGACCTATGGGTTCACTAAGCATGTAGGGGATCATACTAGTTTTCACAGTGATGCTAGGAATAAATGTGACAATTTGATGAGACAAGGCCAGTCTATCAGACATGCATTACATAAGCAAACTAATGCTTTGAAAAATGAGTATCGAATCAGATTAAGTGCTTCGGTTGATGTTTCCAGACACTTGTTACATCAAGGATTACCTTTCCGTGGACATGATGAGTCAGATGATTCAAAATAAAGGTAATTTCTTAGAGCTTCTCAAATATACAGACACCACCAAAAGACAGCAAGCATATGGTCTTCTCAAATATTTCCACACTTTTGATTTTGTTTTTTATCTACAATTAATGATGAATATTCTGGGACTCACTGACAACTTATCAAAAGCTTTACAAAGACGAGACCAAGATATCCTGAATGCTATTTCATTGGTGGAATCTACATAAGAGACAGTTGCATAAGCTTAGAAATGATGGATGGGATGATTTTCTTGCTAAAGTTTTGTCTTTCAGTGAGCAAAACAAGACTGAAATTCTTATATGGATGTGGAATTTGTTGATTCGAGAAGACAAAGGAAAAAGACCAACATAACCAACTTGCATCATTACAAGGTGGACTGTTTTTACACTGTCTTAGATATGCAACTTCAAGAGTTTAATGATCGTTTTAATGAGGTAAATTCATTAAATACTTGTTTGTATGGCAAGCCTTAAATATCCAGTAGATTCTTTCCAACAGTTTGATAAGTCAAAGTTGATGAGATTAGCTCAGTTTTATCCTGATGACTTTAGTTCTGTAGAGTTGCAAATCTCTTTATCAACATCTTGATATCTATCTTGATAATGTGAAACAAGACAAAATATTTTGCTAGTCTCAAAAGTCTTGGAGATCTTGTTCGTGTTATGGTGGAGACAAAAAAGCATATATCTCATCCTTTGGTTTATCGACTTCTAAAGGTAGTTCTAATTCTACCAGTTTTCGACAGCAACCGTTGAAAAATGCTTCTCTGCAATGAATATTGTGAAGACTTATTTGCGTAATTCGTATTGGTGATACATTTTTTAGTGATTGTCTAGTTTGTTTTATTGAAAAACAGGTACTTGACAGTGTGACAAATGAAATGGTGATACACAATTTCGAAAAAATGACGTGAGCGTAAGATATGTCTTTAATATACTTATTTGTATTGACATTTATTTTTTTAAGGTTAAATTTATTTACTTTTTTTGAGAGAAAAAATATTTTGACACCAATAGATCAAAATCCTGGCTCCGCCACTATCTAGAAAGGTTGTGTATATTCTGTTGTTGGAGTTGTCGAGGAATGTTCTCATCGTGATTGCTTGACTTTTAGCTTCCTCTTAAGGGATGATATGAGGGCAGTCTTTTCTTTCATGGTCCAACATGAAGCATTCATTGCAGTGTTTTTCAAGTTTTTCGTATACCAGCGTGGCCATGACTTGAGAGCCATCACCGAATTTGGCGATGGTATTCATCACCAAGAGGCCATCAATCTCCATTCTCATTCGAGCTACTGACGTGGTGATTTCAATTTCTTCACTTAAGCTTATTTTCTTTGCTATGCTTTGTAGAGTTTCAGTGACCATTAATGGACATAAATTCCTTGAAACTTCATCTAGAAAGGTATACGAGAGGGGAAACTACTGAGAGTAGTACGTTCCCATTTTTGTAATATGACCATCCCATTTTGCAAAGTAGAATGGTCTAGCATTAAGATCAAGCTGCATATCTTCTTGAGAGGAGAAGACAAATTAGAACTTTCCTTGTCTCAGGGCAGAGCCCACAGCTTGGGTTGAGGTATTAGTGACAAGATCTGCTGGTGCTTAGGGTTACATATCCTTCCTATTTTGGTTAAACCATGTTTCTTTTGGAGATCTGAATTATCAAAGGTGGGTACAATAACTCTAGGTACATATGGAGATTTGTCTTTTTCTCTGTAGATCTGTTTTTTTGTCACGTCAGGAAGATACATCGATGCCTTTGCCTTTCTCACTATAAGGTATTTGACCTGTTATTTTGCTTTTGCTTGGCGATTTGATGTCTAAAAACAGCAGAGAACTTGCAGATTTCAAGCAACTAAGTAGTTTGTTTTGTGTAAGAAAGCAGTGGCGAAGTTCTTAGCACAATGCTAGAGGGTTCAGAGATTTTCAGAGGAGTTGACCTTGAAGATTCAGAATCTTTGACCTTGGAGGTACCAGCGAACAAGTCAAAGGCCAGATCTTAACGATAGATGTTGGTAATAACTTCACTAGGAAACAAGCATCCATTTACTCTGCCATATTAACTTTGGGTGGTTGAAGAAGATCTTAGAAAGCAGTTTTCAGATGCAGGAAGCATAGCAAGAGAAAGTAGAATTTACATAAAAAAATAAGTAAATCGGTAGATATGGAAGGTGGTATTGGATCCTTTTGAAAAGATTATCAAAAGAGGAAGAAACCAAATGCTTGGAAACTATTGTGGTAATTGTGTCCAAGAGAAAAGATTTTCATACGGACTCTTGAAAAAGCTATTATTATTAGCTTTTTTTTTTTGTTAACATAAGATTATATGGAGACTTTACATTTATCCTCTTCTTTGAAGTTAGTGAAATATTTTTGAATATTTAGCATTTCTACAATGTTTTATGATTTCTGAAACCTCTAGTTGGGTAGAGTTTATGGTGGTATTTGATAAATTTAATAGGTTTTTTGGAAGATCTTCCAAAATATTTTCATAGAGTTAGTCCCTTGTTTGGTAGAGTTTATGGTTATATTTGGTAGAGTCTATAGTAACGATTGGTAGAATTTATGGTCATATTTGGTAGAATTTAGGATGACTTTTTGTAGATTTTAAGTTAATGTTTGGTAGAATTTGTTAACAGTTTACTAAACATCCATTATAATCTGATAGGAGTTTGTTATACCTAGGAAAAACTTCTTTTTTCTCGTTTGTTATTGTGGATTTTATCAGCTTAAAAATATAAATTTGTTGCAAAATAATAGAGAGTAACACTATATACATTTCGAAGTGTCAACTAAATACAAAATTAAGTTCACTATACCAAGTACAATGTATATAATGGATCGACAGTATTTCCATCCTAAAATTTTGATATAACAAGTGATCAATCTATACTTTAATCTTCTATCTAATTTTGCTTACAAAATATATGTTCAAAGCCTAATTGCACATAAAACAGACATAACTGTCGAATTCCATACCTACTATATGAAATCTATCCAATTGGACCAACAATTGCTTATGATCTTAAACTATTAATTAACAAAAAAACAATTTTAAACCCGACTAGAACTCAATTACGGATAATAAATAGTTTAAAATCATAATGAGTTTTAGTTGGGTCTAAAAATAGTTTATTTTTCGGTTAACCAATAGCTTAAAAACGTAAGTAATTGTTGATTAACAACGGATTTATGCAATTAGGATAGATTTTATATATTATGTGTGGAATTCGACAGTTATTGTTATTTTAGGTGAAATGAGATTTTGAAAGTATACCTTATGCAATTATATAGAAGAGATTGAAGACCGGATATTATGTTGAGTAAAAGAATATTTAACAAAGCAGATTTGATAAAAGTATAAGTGGCCCAGCTGTTATATCGAAATTTTTTTTGGATGGAAATAGACATAATTCACTAAATTGATATTTAACAAAAGAAGTAAAAACTTCTTAAATTGATAGTACAATTTTTCAACTTGCAAATATGCCTCAACAAGCCACTAAATCGAGCTTGTTTCACTCTCATACCCAACATGATTGGTCTCACATAATTCCTCACATGAATACAAATAATTGTTGCAATATTCTCTAAAAGCTTACAATAATACACAAACGAATTGGAACTAAAAAAGCCAAATTCAATATTCACGAATAGAAATGATATTAAAAAAAAAGTTAATTAGTTATTTCAAAGTTAACAGGACGCCAAGCTCGTCGAAGTAACCTACATCAAAGTGAAACAACACACATGGGCCTAACAGATCCACTAAAGCCCATTCGCCTCGCCGTTAACTCTTCGCCTAAACTACCGTTATTATTAACGCTGTTACTCGGTAAATCCCTCTCCATCTCCATCTCCATCATATTCTCCGCAACACCGCCGCCATTTTCTTCAAACGGAGGCGAAGAAACGAAAAGCTCTCTCAACATCCGGCGATATCGGATCTTATCTCTCTTCCTAGTACCATCGGATTTCGTAGATTTATCAATTTTATTCTGGATCTCAGCAGAATAATTATGATACGGTAATTGCCACCGATCCGACGGTCGACTACGCGTTGGACTCTCCGTGACGGTGCTGCAGTGAGTAGCGAGAAGCTTGAATTTCTGGAGAGACTTTGATTTGATTTGGTGTTTCGAAACAAAAGCTTTAATTCAATCTCATGATGTTACCAACTGAGTCAAAGAAAGCCTTGTCTTTCAAAAGGTACATTGAAGATGGCGACTTAGTCATCGTTTATGAAAGACATGATGTGATGAAACCAGTGAAAGTAAGCAAAGACGCTGTGCTTCAGAACCGTTTCGGAGTGTTTAAACACTCGGAATGGATCGGAAAGCCACTTGGAACGAAAGTATTCAGCAGCAAGGATAGATTTGTATACCTATTGGCACCCACTCCCGAGCTATGGACACTCGTTCTAAGCCACAGGACTCAGATTCTTTACATTGCGGATATTAGCTTTGTGGTAATGTACCTAGAAGTCGTGCCTGGCTGTATTGTTCTTGAGTCAGGCACAGGAAGTGGTTCGCTTTCAACATCTCTTGCTCGAGCTGTGGCTCCAACTGGACATGTGTATTCGTTTGATTTCCATGAACAACGAGCTGTCTCTGCAAGGTAGAATCTTCTGTATTTTTTGTTATCACGTTGTGAAATTTTCTCTTAAATTTTCTCTTTGCTTTGCAACAGGGAAGATTTTGAGAAGACTGGAATTAGTAGTTTAGTAACCGTAGAGGTTAGAGACATTCAAGGAGAAGGTTTTCCTGAGAAACTGACAGGTTTGGCTGATTCGGTGTTTTTAGACCTTCCACAGCCTTGGCTCGCGGTTCCTTCCGCAGCAAATATGTTAAAAGAGGATGGAGTTCTCTGCTCTTTCTCACCTTGCATCGAGCAAGTACAACGGACATGTGAAGTCCTCAGATCAGATTTTATTGGTAAGTGAATCTTCATTTACAACATCTCTTTCGACTTTCGTAAGAGTACATTCTCTAATCTAGGTATTATCCGCATGTTCGTTCCTTGAAAGGATTTTATAATCAATGTACTTAAGTAGTGACTTTGGTACTGAAACCACTTCTCAGTTCTCAAATTTAGGACTAGTATATAGTTGATTAGAGTGAAGTTATGTTCTTTGGTCTACCCTTCTTTAGCTAAGGGATGTTAGTCAAGTGTCATATGCGTATAAGTCCTAGCTCCTTTGTGAATCTTATACCGGTTTGCTATGGGTTCAATTTTGCAGAAATAAGAACATTTGAGGTGCTTCTCAGAACATATGAAGTGAAGGAAGTGAATACGGATACTACTAGTATGGTTGCTGAGAGCCATGAGGAGGAAAATGGAGGAAGGAGACCTTACAAGAGAAAACACCGATCAAACGAAGACAACACCGTTTCACAGGAAAACTCTTCTATCTCCACTTCAGTTGTCATGGCTCGGCCTTCTAGCGAGTCAAGAGGTCACACCGGTTACTTAACCTTCGCAAGACTCCAATGTTTAGCTTAGTCCAAGTTCTCGAACTACATACCAATGTTTATCTTATTATGCTTCCTTTTTGAAGATGAAATCCAATTTTTCTTTGATACCTTATTTGTTCCACAAGAAAAAATGTGTCCGGTGATGTTCATATTAATGTTCTTCTCGCCGGATACAAATCCAACGGGATTTGTCTCATAATTCCTCACGTAAATACAAATAATTATTGCAATATTCATTAGAAGTTTGCAATAATACACAAACGAATTGGAAAAAAAAAGAGTCAAAAATCAATATTCACGAACATAGAACATATAAAAACTCTTAAAAAAATAAAAGATTTGAGTAACCATTTTAAACACAATTTTTATTAAAAAAATGTTAATAATTATTTATTGTTCCGGAATAGTTACAAGAACAGGACGCCAAGCTCGTCGAAGTATCCTACATCGAAGTGAAACAGAACACATGGGCCTAACAGATCCACTAAAGCCCACACGTCTCACCGTTAACTCTTCGCCTAAACCTCCGTTATTACTAACGCCGTTACGCAGTAAATCCCTCTTCATCTCCATCTTATTCCCCGCATCACCGCCGTCATTTTCTTCAAACGGAGGCGAAGAAACGAAAAGCTCTCTCAACTTCCGGCGAGATCGGATCTTATCTCTCTTCCTAGTACCATCTGATTTCGTAGATTCATCAGTTTTATCCTGGATCTCAGGAGAATCATTACGATAAGGAAATTGCCACCGATCAGACGATCGATTAAGCAGCAAACGCAGTGTTTTCCGACGACGAAGGTGAATGACTGGACTACGCGTCGGACTCTCTGCGACGGTGCTGCAACGAGTAGCGAGAAGCTTGAATTTCTGGAGAGACATTGATATGATCGATCTCAGTGTTGATCATTTGGATGTTTTAGTGTGGATTCGGTGATTCTTTGCTTCGGGTGAGTACTCACTCATAGTGGAAGGTCAGAGAATAACGTGACTAGGATCGGCACCATTCTAGAAGAAGATCGGTTACACGTGGCAGTACGTTTGAGTGTCGAATACTTTTTCTGATTATATTTATGGTATGCCAGCGAATTTTTTTTATATATAATAAATCTATACATATTCGATTAAGATTAATATTGTGTTTACCCGACAAATTTGATTTTATTAATTTTTATCGATAATTTTTCAAAATTAATTTTTATTTTTGAAAATTTAGGATACCAGCGTAAAATTTTCGATAGACTGCAAAAAGTTGAAAGGTTCTTTTATGATAATTCATATTAGTTGAGAGTTGTTGATCTTTAAGAAAACTAATGTTGAAGAAACATATAATGTATGAACTTTAGAAAATTCCGAATTTTGTTCGGTTAAAAGCCAAATAAATTGAATAGTTCAAAGGACTAGAAATCTAACTCCAAAAATTGATATGTAAGATTAAAAAATAGAGAACAAATCACCATCAAGGACTTTGACTCAAAACCCAACTGAAAAACATAAAGAACCTAAATTAAACATGTAATATTTCTAGTAATATTATTGTAATTTTAGTTAGTAATCAAAAAAAAAACGTAATCACATAAATAGAGAAATCTTCTTATGCGATGCAGCAACATAAAACTGATAGGCCCATTTACTACGGTCAAGCCCAAAAGAAAAAAAAAAACTTTTCTAAAACTCTAAATTATATACTCGCCGCCGTTTCTGAGCTACTGGTCCACTTATCAGTCTCCGGCGAAATCGGCGGAGGAACACTATGCCTCAACAATCCAACATCATCTCCACCGCCTCTTTCAATATCAACTACATATGGAGACGATGAAACACGATTATCCATCTTAATCCCTTTCAATATCTCCACGATCTCATCCATCGAAGGCCTAACTTCTCTCTCCTGTTGCAAACATTGGAACGCTAATTCAGCCATTGCCATCATCTTCCTCTGAATTTCAGGATCTTTCTCAAATCCCAAACTCGGATCCACAAGCTCGTGCAATGCGTTGTTCTGGATTTTGGTTACGGCCATGTTCGCTAAGTTGATATCGTGACGATGTCTGGTTATGTCTACGGCTTCTTTAGATGAAATTAGTTCAGTGAGTACGACTCCGAAGCTATAAACGTCGCTTTTCTCGTTTAATCTGTAACATTGGTAATATTCTGGATCGACATAGCCTGGTGTGCCTTGTGGTGCGGTGGAGATATGAGTTTGATCCGTCGGAAACAAACGTGAGAGTCCGAAATCGGCGACTTTCACTTGGTGGTTTTCATCTAGAAGAATGTTTGTAGTTTTGACGTCTCTGTGAATTATCCCTGTAAAAACCATAGTGAGATTGGTGAAAAAGATTCTTCCTCTTCGGATGTTCTATTTATGAAGATTATTTTGTCTACCTGATGCGTGGAGGTAGGATAATGCACTTGCGGTTTCGATTGCGACTCCTAATCGGAGTGACCAGCAAAGAGGACGAGATTCAGCACGATCGCCATGGAGATGATCGGCAAGAGTTCCGTTTGAAATGTACTCATAGACGAGCAAAAGCTCTCTGCTGTGTCTCGATGTGCATCCATAGAGGATCACGAGATTCGGATGTTTCAGCGATTTCAAGATATCGATCTCGTTCTTGAACTGTTCTACTCGTTTTAGCGACCCTTCGTAGAGTCGTTTCACTGCTACAGATCGTCCGTCTTTCAACACACCTTTAGAGAATTGCCAAAAGATTGAAAAAAAATCAAAACTTTGGACATTCAATTCTTCACCTTTGAAGGAAAACTGGAAATCAGTGTTGAATTCTTACCGTAGTAGACAGTACCAAATCCACCATCTCCAAGTTCTCTAGAGAAATTTGCTGTGGCTTCTTCAAGTTCTTCATAGCTGAAGACTTGAACTCCAAAGTAGGTGTTTCCATTTGCAAGATTAGACATTGAGGAAAGAAGAGAGTGGTTGCTGCTAGAGGAGATTGTTGTTGAAGTTGGATTTCTTGATGTTTCTCTACTTGAGTAAGACGTTATTGGCAAATCTTTGCTTGTGTATTGAGATTCCTGCGTCTTCTTTCTCCGTCTGGCCATAAAGAACAAAATTGCTGCGGCTATAACAAAGAGAAGTCCTACTCCAGCAATCGCAATGCCTAGGAGACGAACACAAAAAAAAAAACAATTTGCATAAGAAGTCTATACTTTTTGCTTATGGTAATCTAATCGGATGTTTCAAAAGAACAATTAAAGAGCACGCACCGGCTTTTGCTCCAGTAGAGAGGCCTTCATCAATGGAATGACACGAAAAAGGTTAGTTCAAACTGAATACAGAACTCTGAATCTTATTAGCACAATAAGGATAAATAAAACTTGAAACTCAAGAAAGTTTCGTTAGATAGTTATCCAGGAATATAAGGATTTTATGTAGATGATCCAATCAAAAGGTCAGTGGAAGGGGGAGTTTGGAAGGGACTCGTGATGGTTCTTGCGGAAAAGCATTACGATTTTGGAACATGTAGGCAAGAACATATTACCGTTATTTTTAGAATAGCAAACGAACTTGTCGTGACTATATCCACAAGCACCCCCAGACTGTATGCACGTAGGACAATTACGGTTAAGTGCAAGCTGGAAACCCTGATTTAGAGCATTCTTCAAATTATCTTCGCTCCAGCTGATCCTCAGTGTGTTCAGCGCGGGTCCAGATGCAGGAATACTTACGTTTCTATCGCAGAATTCGCTGAAGTTGTACAAAATGGGCTGAGGTGGAGGAGATGAGAGGTTTCCTGTCACATAGTAATTTGTTTTACCATCATTCTCATCATCCTCGCAGTCCAGCTTTCCAGCAAAATTAGAAAGAGAAGCTGAAAAGTCTTGGTTGCAGTCATAATAAATTATTAGCATCTCTGTTCCGGGAGCGACTTGAAGGACGTTTTCGTGGAACAATGCATTAAAAGAATAACTGGGACAAGAATCGCCCATACGACCTGACCTGGCAAGTTTTATGAAACCAGAATTCGCCTCCAAGATTTTGAACTTAACGGAGGAGATGCTTACCTCTGCGGAACTTGTGCTGCATTCAAGCTTAAAGTCAGGGTGGCCGCAGCCTTCTCTGCCAGTTTCCAGAAAGGGTAAAAGAGATCGCTCTGATTACTACAGCTAAACGATCCCTTGCAGCGTCTATAAAGCTCATCAGTTGAGAGAACACAAGATGGGAGCACGAAGAACAACCATATGAAGCTAAAGGACCCCAGATTTTGCCAGGGAAAGAGAAAGATTGATCATGGTGTTGCAGGTGAATGAAAGAAAATGGCGGGAGATGAAATGATATAGGTAAACGTCTTGGTTTTGTAAGAGTTGAACTAAAGGAACCTATGTTTGGTCTTTTGGACCAACCTTCACTTTGATTAATTTTTTATTGTTTCTTTCTGGATTGTTGTATTTTCTTATTCGAAGTTTCTTTGGAATTAGATGGCCTAGGACGAAGACTTTGAATGAATATTGGTTAACGATGAAGAGCATAGTAGTTAAAACGAGTTCTCTTTTTGTTTTTGTTTTGGTTTAGAATATAAAACGAGTTCCCACTGTCGACTATACAAAGTTGGATTCCTCCTAGTATTTTCATTTTTTTTTCAAGTATGACGACTTCAAAGTCAGGTACTTGGAAATTTCTCAGGACCTAGGAATAAAAAATAAATATAAAGAATGCCAAATCTATGTTCTGGTTCACAGAATTTGACCAGCGTTAAGTCTCTTTTCATTATTTGTTCATTTTGTTTTTCAGATTTGAAGAATCTATA